>JAPMOB010210612.1:0-22370 GCA_029875015.1 Lepomis gibbosus | reverse complement strand
GTGTGGATTGAGTTTTCTCAGTACCCTTCATGTAGTATTTTTTGACATTTTGCAAACACTTTCTTGCAATGATTGACTGATTTCCTGTCTAGTTTTTCTCAAGGACACTTCTACTGGATATACATTCGGACATTCTAGCTAATCATTAGACATTCCCTCCCTATCCCTCCATCTTTATCTGCCCTCATCCTAATGATATACAGACTCAGCCTTAGCCTTAATTTGACCTCACTTGCATCCCAACCCCCATCCATGGTCTGTATGTTCAGATGAAGCGGGACAGCTTGAGAAACAAAGGAGAAAAATTTCGAAGCCCTGACTGTGCTGTCTCTTTGTTTGACTCCTCCTAATTATATAACATGTGAAAAATCATATCTCAGTGTCAAAACAAGTCCCAAGGCTGGTGTCAGACTTTACACAAGTCTCAAAAGCCATAACTCAAACTGATCACGTAGCCTTTAAATTAAAGTAAGTCCACAGAAAGGGCAAGTATATTTAGGTCATGGTAGTTGTGACCATTATTGTACATGTAATGTATGTAGACGTATAAAGTAATAGTACTGTTCGAAATGGTTACAAGTTGAATTATTAAATATGATTAATTATTAAAATCCTGTCATTGATGCTCTAATAAATATATTTATATATACAATGAATCAAATGACTATGTGTCATGTGAAAGGGGTTGTTCCAAGTTATTAACCCAAAGATATATCTACATCACCGGACTCTGCAGTTCCCTACAGCGGTACACAGCGTTGGTTCACTCTACTGCTTTCATAAACCCTTTTCTAGCTGCAGCATGCAGCTGTTTTCTGTGAAAAAGCTCTAAAACACAACTTAATGCTAACTGTACCGGCACAACATGGCAAAAAGTTAGCAACTAGCTGGTGAACTTAGTGGATCATTTAGCCACTTAAGAGTCTTATATCTCTACTGGGGTTGAATTGAATTCATCAGGTAGACACAAAGAGATCATGTTCCCAGGGTCCTGTGTTGCTATGGTCCTATGAGCATGTGTTTCTCTTTATATAAATTAACATTGTAAGAGATTGGTACGGGCTATCTTTGCAGTTCAAAGTGCAATTGCAAAAGAACTTAAGGTGAGATGGATGTTTCAGATGCAGTTTAAATGGTAAAAAATCTGTTCCTCCTAAATATGTCATATTATGAGGATACTGACCTAGGGAACATAGGACCCTGGGAATATGCTCCAGACACACTTCAAATGAATGCTGTAAGCAATTGTTAGCTAACACATTTGTCATATCAACTTTATAAGCTAATATGCTTGTTGCACTGGCTACAAGTGGCTAAAATGTACAGGTTTAGTAAAAAGACTGACATTTTAGTAAATGTTACTGACTCAAAAGAATCCTGAGCAATCCTTTCATCTACTCTGCAGTGAATTGGGCTTTTAGGTTAGTATTAGTCATGCATGCTTTATTTTAAAATCTACACAAAACCTTCAAACCTAGGCTAATTATACTACTTACAAAGATTTCATTGCAATGACAAGTTGTCTTTTCAGATAATATTATCTAGTCAGTCAGAGTCAGTGCTTTTTATTACAGTATGGATGACACTGGTTTCTGTGTTCTCATCACCTAACAGTTATGATCACCAACAGGCCAACATGAGTATATTTCTTTACCAGACGTGCATCTCTATAGACTCTCTGAGGGCTGGAGATTAACGAGGAGAGAGGGCGAGTTGGAGAGGTTTTGGTGACAGGGTTCTCTATCTCTGGCTTTCTCTCCTCGACCCCCTGTGGTCTAACAAAACTCAGAAGGGCCTCAACTGGAAGCAGGATCTCTGCTTGAAGCAGTACCGCACACATGACACAGGCATGCACACCCTCTCTTTTCCTCTGTCAGACACACACTCCTCTTGAGGCAAGTATATAAAAGATTTAATTGCAAGGTTTTCTATGCAGGGGATAATCCTTGAGTGTGTCAGCTGAGCAAGGACATATTTTGTGGACAGCTGGAGGATGAATCACAGAGAAAGAGAAATAATAGGACAAGATAAAGGGAGAACAAGCATGACAGAGATCCTGTATGTTTATGAATAACAGAGGGTAGACAGTGAGACACAGTTTTACAAATGGTTAAAGAAGAGCTGCGTGTATTCTTTATGTCACTTGTTATTTCATACCAGAACGGAGGAAAGACAAACAGGACGGATTCAGTTGAACTTGAGGCTACTTTGCTCTGGCCAGTGTTCTCTGCTCTGCCGAGTAAAAATCAGTGACATGTGTGGAACATTTGTAGCCTAATCCCCAAATGATCCACTTTACAAATTTTGTAATAAATGGTTTGAACTGATCCCAGGACAGCTTTTATGTGCTTAGCAATGAGAGACAAGGGAACATTTGAGGAGCTCTCTTAAATGTCAATATTGTATTTTGAAAAGTGTTGTTAATCTGCACTACTTTTTTTTATATTGAGTTCACCAGAAAGGTTTTTCTAAGAGTGAGGGGTTTTTCACATAATAATAAAATGTCTTAAGTGACAAAAAAGTGTTTTTTTGCGTTTGTTTTACATGGTACATTTCTTAGCACGAATGGATTAGGGCAGGCGATGTCAGGGAGGTCTAGGCTGAAATACTATTATATATCTATAACTATTTCAATCAGAAAAGACTCTATTTGGGTGAACAATAATTTATTGACATTGTATAATGAATTTAAGAAATCGGAAAAGTGTTTGGCGGCAAGATCCCATCGTATAGACACTAGTGGTGGTGAAAAAGGGATGAAGAAAAGCTGATGAGACTTCTGTTGAGCTTGAACTGACCCTGCATTTGGTGAGCAGGAGGAGAATGGGGTGGAGGAGGGCCGCAGCGATTTTTGTACTGAAATGACAGCTGACAGCAGCAGAGAGGAGAATAGAATTAAAGTTTGGCTGCATGATTGGCTGATTGTGGGCAGAATCTGATTGGTGATCTCATGGTCAGGTGATAGGAGAGGCAGGAAGAGAGAGAGTGAATAAGAGAGAGAGTTGTGAATGAATGAAGCATGAAGACTTACTTCCTGGTTGAACTTAGACTGAGCTTCATTAGATGGATTACCACGCAATTTTGTACTTAAATTCACGGTCCCCTGAGGTTGAATCCTTATGACTTTTCTGCATCCCTGACTTTTCATCTAGTGCCATCATCACATCAAAATGACGTTTATGTTCACTAATGGCATTCCCATCAGTCTCAAATTTGTGTTTGGTGCTAATTAGGAAATGTTCCAATGCAGGCATGCTAAATCAAGATGGTTATAATGGTAAGCAGTATACCCGCTTAACATCACCATGTTGATGTTGCCATTATGGGCATGTTAGCTAGATGACATTAGGTACGGCGGGTGCTTTGAGCTAAATGTACAGCCTTCCAAGAGCCGCTTCCATGGCTCTTAGTCTTGTTCTTTTCTGATGCTGAATTTACAATAGTTTGCATTGGTATATATAACATGGATAGATGTTGATTTGTAAGACCAAAACAATCACCAACTGCAACATTTGAAGGGATTGTGTAAAAGTAAAGGAAATGGCTATAACACATACTATATCACTTTGTGTTCCTGTGTGGTGGTGGCACATTACTAAAGCTATATGTTTATAAAAATATGTATGCATATTCAGAAACAACTGCAGCAGTTTATAGAAGCAGAATCACTAATGTGCAGTTAACTGGTTTACAAGCACATGAATATGTCTGGGTTTGCATTAGCCGGTAAATGTACGTATGAATGGGTTTGTTCCTGTGTATGTATGGATGTGCTGTAAGAGCTGGGATACAGAGAGAGGCTGTTCTCAGGCCCCTGTCCCTCCCCATTCCTCTACAAGTCCACATGTGTTTTATTAGCAGGCAGGCCCACAGGACTGTAAATTCCATCGGCAGGCTGGCCTGAGGATATGCACAGCCCGAGGTTGAGAAAGATCACAGAAAAAAAAGACAGACATGGGAGAAATCACCTCTTCCTTGTCCTCTCTTTTTTCCTTCTTTTTGTCTTCTCACATCTCCTCCTCTGTGTATCTGTGTAAGTTTTTCTCTTTGGTTTGTCTCTGCTCACTGTATCTGGACTCTCTCTGCTTTTCCTCTTTTTGTATCTGTATCTCATTGTCTATTTCTCTCTCATATAGTTTATTTTATTTCCAACTCCGGTTTGCAAATTCTTTCTGGCTCTTTTGTCTTTCTGTGTCTGTTTTTCTTATATGTCTTGTCTCTATACCGTGTCCTCTCTTGCTCTTTTCTCTCTCTTCCCTCCTCACTTTGTTTCTGTTTCTGTTAGTGTAAGACATGTTCTTGCTCTATGACTCCAAAACCACAGCATTCCCACAACAGCAAACACTTATGAGACAAATGCTGTGGCTTAAACAATGGTTTCCGTTTGCTCCGGGACAAAATAACTCCTCGTACACACACACACACACACACACAAATGCTCAGAGTCACATTTCCACGGCCCAGTACATATCATTAAAATTTACGTTAGCTTGCTAATTTTCCGGTCTCTTCCCTCTCCATCAACGTGACAATCAGAGTTAGAGCGTAACATGGCAGGTCGTGACCTGCATCACCGTGATGGCCCCCGAACCCTCCTCAGGGTGTGCTCTAACTGTAGACAGTGGAGTGAGCAGGAGAAAAGTACGAGTGATCAACCCAAAATGACTGTTTGAATGAATGTTTAAAAAGATTGGTTTGGTTGGAAATAAAGCAATCTGGATGCTGTATTTCTCTGCATGCAGTTTGAAGATATGTAGTACTTAGTTCACTACATATCTAGTGAACCAATAGTGAACTTAGCTCAACTTAGCCCAATTAGTGGAATCTAGAGAATTAAGTACCACGTCTGGGTACCCCAATAGACCTGGTTGAGCGCCAACCATGTATCGAGGCTACATCCACACTGCTACATTTTCATTTTATAATGAAGCATTTTGCTAAGTTTACACCTGCTGTGCAGACTAAATCGGCAAATCTAAAAATCTGAAAGGGAAAGGTTTAAAAACGCTGCTGACCCTTGTTTGGTTTTAAAACCTGGGGGTAGGGTCTTAGAAAATGTTAGCTTCCAATTTGGTCTTATCAGTCTTTCCCTGATTTGTCAAGCTCACATCACATGACCCAATCCAGCCCTTCTATCATTGAATCTTCTGCAACTGTGGAATAGACAATCTGCTTCCTGTTTACACCAACACATGCATGCCTGGTGTACATGAATGGTCACGTAATGTGCGTGTTTAGTGGATTTAGTGCAGAGATCAATTCTATGCTAAAACACTGGTCCGGACGCCAATAGTTTTAACGTGGTAATGTGGATGTAGCCTGAGTCCATACCACAGGGTGTGAGTTTCTTTCACCCGGATCTAGCAAGATTTAACTTGGCACCTCTCCAAAGATGGCTGATCTATATAAGCTACACATTGCACATTAATAAAGTAATAAATGCCAAATTTTACAAAGAAATCTCACATTTCATTGATTCAATCAACTCCCTGTGTACACATATTAACTGCAACTTCAGAAATGTGCATTTTACTAAAAAAACATTATTGTCCACTTTGTAATTTGTCTTTTCCACACCTTGATAGTATTGCATTAAAAAAAACTTTTAACACAAAGCTGCAATAATTTATTTATGGCCACTTGGGCCAGACCAAACAGTGACATACTGTATTATCACCTTTTTAAAAGTGTTACTGTGAATGTGCCTACAGTTGCCTGTTAAAAAGAATATTGGCATTCATTTGGAGTCCAAAATTCACTCTCCTTTCAGCTTAGTTTTGGTAGTCACCACAATTAACTATGTGGTGTGGTAGCTGCTAAATGCTCCACTGTTGTTCCTAGTCATTTCTGAGACAAGAGGCATCTTTATGTACTTGTGAATATGTTTGTTAAGAAGTACTGTAAACATTAGACTGAAAAATCATGTATCACACTGCTGCAGAAGCTCTTCATCTCTGAATGTAGCTGCCATTTGAATTGCTACATAACTTTACCAGACATCCAATATTGGGCAAAACGTAGCTAATCAAAACATTGAACAGTCTGCTTCCACAAGTAAATTGCAAGCATAGATTTAGAAAACAGCATCCATGAGTCTGACTTTATCTGACTAATATTCACCAAAGACCAAAGTCTTTTTTAAAATCTTTTGCTGGCAGAATAATTATTAGACAGTATAACACTGATTCTTTATCATTGTTAATCACTTTGTTAAGTGAAAAGGCTTAGTGTAAATGTGTAATGGTTTAAGTTATGTATGCTATAATTTGCATGATTATAAAGAAAATTGGAAATGAAAGTGAAAAACAACAACTAAGTTTCAATCTACCTCAGAAAATGTATCTGTATCCAGGGACTAAGTGGGCATTGTGGTTATTTTTCCACACTACAGTTGATAATATTGAGCTGAATCCTGTGACCACGTTCAACGCAATCACTATTTTACAGATCTTGGATACACGGGAGTTGATAGGAAACGAAGGAAGAGTTAAGAGGTAAAAACTTCTCTTGAAGAGTTTACGAGTGGTGACGCCATTGTGCTGTGCAGTTTAATTACCTCTCTACCAGCAGGTCTGGTTCCCATTATGTCTGCTAACAGCCAGCTCTCCTCTGCGCAGCTTTCCTCCCCGCTGCATTGTCCTCAGTTGGCATCACTTTCAGCACAGAAACTACTCATCTCAACAAGTATTTCACCCCAGCATTTAGACTTAAAGTCCTGTTTTCACTGCAGTAAGTAAAATGTTTGCTTGCATAGTAATACAGCTGAACTAAATGCTACTTGTGGTATACTTATGTAAAATGGGATACCTGCATCGTGCTGTGCTACAAACAGCACATTAATCAGAACAATGATGCTGGCTCATCATGGTTTTCCTTAGGACAGACTTGGCACTGGAAAAAGCGTTACATATTTAAAGTTTAAAGTTTGACAGTTCACTGGCACTCACACAAAAAGATGGACAGTGTGTGGGTCCAACATATGCATGTGAAATGAACAGCATGTGAAATGAACAGGCATATTTATGCCTTTTTTTCTTTTCCCCCCTCACAGCTTCGAAGACAGGATGTGGACACAGTGTTATACCACTAAGTTAAAGACAAACAGCAATGAGGGGTGAAATCAAACCGAGGGGATTAAACAAAAGCCTTTACTGAGAAGAGGATGCGGTCACAACATCCCCTTTTTGAAACAAAATAGTATTATTCCATGCAATATCTGAATGACGTATGTATAGATGTTTGAAAGAAGCAAAAGGAAGCTTTTGTTTTCAGAGTAGGTCATGTGGGACAACGAACAGTAACAGTTTGTCTTACTTTTCAATGCATAGACCTACGTAGTCTCAGTATGAATAAGCATGATGTATTGTGTTGATTATTTGCACAACATTGTCTGTTGTTCACCCAATTTGGTGAACAACAGACTGAAATAGCCCAACGACTACAGCGTGGAGTTGTAAACTTGTATATTCATGTGCCCAAGATAATGCATCCTATTGACTTTGGTGATCCCCTGACTTTTCCTCTATAGGCACCACAAGGTTGACATTTTTTGGTGAAATGTCTTAAAACCATTGAATACATTCTTATGAAATTTGGCACAGTTATTCACAGTATCCTCAGGATGAATCCTAATGATTTTGTTGATCTCCTGACTTTACATTTAGCACCACTAGCAAGTCAAAGTTTTCATTTATCCCGTGAAATAACCCTTTGCTTGATGCACTGACACAAAATATAAATATCCATGCTTCCCAGACATGTATTGTAATGACTAATGACTTTTCTCTAGTGTGACCACAAGGTTGACAAAACAACATACATTGGTTTATGACTAAATACAAACAAAATTAAATCTAACTAAATTCAAGGGCTGCTCCATTATTGCAAAAATTATGATCACAATTAATTTGGTCATAAATGGGATCACTGTTATTTAACACAATTACTGATAAATTGAAAGCATCATTTTCATTTCTATTATCAAAAATCCTAAACAGCCCACAAAATAAGAAATAGTAATCAGATATTATTAACATTAAACATCATCTTAGAGACAAGAGGATGACAGAAACACAATGTTTCCCCTCGCTAACTACAGAGTAGAGCCGTGTTTTATACAGTCTATGAGTGGAGAAGTTACTATTCAAGTTTACAACCACTCGTTACGATACATAACACTGAAATTTAGCAGTGGTGTTCTGTCGGACGATACAGCAATTAAAACCATCGGCACAAAAAGTATATGAAATATACTAAATATATAAATTTAACTGTTTAGGATAACATGTATTCCAGTATCATCCAATTTGTATTGAATATTTAGTGCACTTAAAGATGAAATTGATATTGATCGTCCCATCTGACTTTCATGGCAAAAAAATCACACATAAATAATTTTTTTCTCAGGTCTATTTTCTAATGTTACTGAATACTGTCAGTTGTAATCTCTGGTCATTGACTTTCACATGACTAGCTGGATACTCAATTGCTTTCAAATCATGTGCTTGCTGATACATTACAGTTGGTGGCTGACCAATCAGCTACTCAAATGCAAATGAGTCATGCTGTTGCACTGTGTTTGTCTGCATGCAAAACTGATTCAAATGACGTTCATTTAATATTTTGTTTCTGAAGATGAACAAAAATGCGAGTTTAGAGGTCATGATGCATTGAAAATAATTCACAAACTCTGTTTCTCATTACAGACTCTCAGCTGGGGGGTTTCTCATGAAGCAAACAGTAAAAGTGTGTAATTACAAAACTTTTCCACAGGTTAATGCACAGGTTAATGAACTGGACGAATGCCACAAGTTAATGCGCTGCAATAAATTGGAAAAGAATTCCTCCTGTACAGCCAAAAACAGTCTTTACAGGGTAGGAAGTGATGGTTGGCAATCAATCTCGCTTGCCCATGTCATCTCCTGCTGCCCCTTTAAGAGGTAACACTCCCTGTCTCATTACCTGCAGGGCTTTAGGGTGAAGAGGATGTGGTCTGCTTAGCCAGGATTTACTAATGTTTTCCCCCCAACACAGTGTGCAGACTCCAGCTGTGGGCAGAGACACTGAAGTTCATGTACTTCTACATTTACATACACACACATACACAATTAGACCAAGATGACCGATCTGGCACTGTATCCCAAACACTGACCTCAGAGTTACATGTGGAGGAGGTTTCAGGATGAAAAAGAGAGATAATTAAAAAGAGATAAGAACCAAAGATAGACATAGAGAAGAGGGAAGTAGACGTGCCACTGTGTTCTGACCTATATAGTCTTATCACAAGTAATCTCACACATCATAGCTTGTTATTATTCATCTTTGAATGTGTGTTTATCAGTGTGAGTGGGCGTGCGAAAAGCCATTAGTTGCTGTACCTTTGCATTACAGGACAGAGTGGGGTCAGCCACTGTGGCACAAGTTACAAAGTGAACAGTTGGATTTACACTGGGAACTGGGCTGTCACCGGGCATTTCCTGGCTCTTTTTAAGCTGAACTGGGAGACACAACACACATGGAGGAGGCAAAAAAGGATAAAAGTGGAGAAGAAAGGAGACTGAAGCAGAAGTGTAGGATGTGAAAAATGGGACAGAGAAATAAGGAGTGTGTTGTGGGAAAGAAAGGAGGAAAAAGACACAGATATGATTAGTGCTTAGCATTTAGCTTTCTTTGTAGCCTGTCCAAGCCGTCTCCTTATCTGGGTTGGTGCCGCATTCCACACAAATGCAGCACTATGTCTCCTCACTGTGTCTCTGAGATGCTGCTAATGTAGCCATTGTGTCTTTGATTTGGTGATAAGGGATGACCAGTAACACGCTTTCCAGTTAATTACCTGCTAACTAGCCTGAGCCAGTCAATGTAACTATGCTGTCTTGTCAAAAAGGTGTATTTGAAGAAAGTTTATTTCCCACATAGTTCCAAGCAAATGTTCTGTTCAAGTGAGAATAGGCAAGTCGCAGACATCGCAGTTTTCATATGACAGCAAACAATCACTATAAACTCCCTAAATGTCATTTATTAGCAGCAATTTGTATGAGTCATCAGAGGTGTTGCCAAATTCTGCCAAAAAGGTCAAAAGCTACGTAAGTAGGAAATAGGGCCCCAAAGCAGGATTGCGATTACATATGAGAGCTCATCACTCATTCCCAGAAGGTGAAATGTAGCCATGGGCAGAAGGACCAGCTTGACCCTGCGGAATAATTGCACACTTGTCTGGAAATGTCTGGATTAATACTTGGGATGGAGAAAGAGATGAAACACAGAGAGAAACTCTGGGAAAAAGAAAAATGAGACACAGATAATGGAATAATGGAGCAGGATGGGTAATTAAGTCTGCAGTCTGCCCCAACTATAGCCGGAGGCTCTGTGAGTAAAATCAGTTTATCGCCGCTGCGCCACAAAAGCGTTGATGTGATGGAACACAGCGATCGATCAGCGACAAGTGATGTGAACGGCAAATAAAAATGTATAGAGAAGTTTTAAATGACACCAGAAGATGAACCAAACGGAAAACCAAGCTTGTGGTGATAAACTTGCAACAGTGAGAAACATGCCTGAGAACGCAGCCGAAGGTGAGTGGCTGATAAAATCACAGATGGACTCGCCAGATGCATGCACATAAGGGGAAAAAAGCATGCTCTTCTCTTTCTTTCAGTGTGTTGCTTGTGTTTTTGGCTACCAGCAAAACCATACAAATAGTATTATTTGCCACGATCTGGTTACAAAAGTATCGAACAAAGTACTGGTTTGACTGGAGATGTTTTGATTCTACTCTATACTGGGCTGTTTCGGCCGATATCAAGAGGTATCGAGTAGCGATATCCATCCTTATGATACATGCAGAATGTATCAGCCGAGACGTGCTGCATTCACATGTATTCCGGCAGATGGCAGATGGGAGACAGACAAAATATTCTGGACCACACAGGAAAAACAGTCAGATGGAATGGTAGGCAACAAAACGAAACATGCATGATAATATGTTGCTATGGTGAGGTCAGCTACACAAAGTGATTGGCTAGTCAGATAGCTTGTTAAATTACTATAGCATAAAATTTTCAATATTACCTACCAGGATGCAAGTGGAACAACTTTGTGAATGTCCGTCCATCCATCCATCCATCGTCAACCACTTATCCTGCGTACAGGGTCGCGGAGGGCTAGCTGGCACAGGGCGAAAGGCGAGGTACACCCTGGACAGGTCGCCAGTCCATCGCAGGGCCACACACAGACAGATGGTGGGAGGAAGCCGGAGCACCCGGAGAGAACCCACGCCGACACAGGGAGAACATGCAAACTCCACACAGAAAGGCCGGGGTTTGAACCCACGACCTTCTTGCTGTGAGGCGACAGTGCTAACCACTGCACCACCGTGCCGCCCTTTGTGAATGTCAAAAAAAATAAATTCTTTTTAATTGCTTTGGAGCATGTAAACACACATGTTATCGGAACATCCATGTAAAAAGTTAAAGGGTATTTTCAGTATATTTTAAACCTGGGCCATATTTTGGTGTCGAAATGACTAGTAGGTACAAAAAGTTTTGAAATTTTGGTTTCAGCCGGGAGCGTATTCCTTTGGGGCGCCTGTCAAAATTACTTCCACAAAAACTTCTTTTTGTCGGTGTCAGGCTCAGACTGTTATACAGGGGGGTCTAACAACATCATGAAAAGGAACCTTACGATCCCTACTCCTGGCGACACCCTTTATTTTTAACAAGAAACAGAATTCTTGCTCAGGGACAGTTCTCTCTCTGAAATTTCGTGAGAGGAACACATATGGACATCAGATCATCAGTGTGCTTTGAGCAGAAACATTGCAACGTGTGGCCTGATGCATCACCAGCCTGCAAAGGCCATGTTCACCAGTGAACTATATTGACCACATGCAGGGCCTGGAATTAATGATGGTCAAGCCACTTGTGTGTAGAAAGGAACAGGTTTTGCTGTATGACGTTGCCAAAGGCATGCCATCAGTGATTTTGGCAGAAAACCTGTTTGACATTAAAGGGCTTACCCATGAGTGATGCTGGTTTCATTCCTCAACCCCCCAGATGGTCGAGGAATACTTTATGGGCTGCAGTAATCCATTCACTTCCTGCGCTGCACCTTAAGGGCTAACTTTAAAAGCCACAAAGGCTGGAGGAATTGATACATTGCCACCCACTGCTCATGGAAGACCATCTGACTGTGAGCATGAGCACTTAGTTTGT
Organism: Lepomis gibbosus; assembly: GCA_029875015.1. Lineage (NCBI taxonomy): Eukaryota > Metazoa > Chordata > Actinopteri > Centrarchiformes > Centrarchidae > Lepomis > Lepomis gibbosus. The sequence continues at coordinate 10,161 of JAPMOB010210612.1, read as the reverse complement.
CCACTCGCAGCAGCAGTGCCTTAAGAAACCTGGGTTTTTAAATTCTGACCCCCATACCTCATCCACATCAGGTGTGACTACACAGCAGAGGAACTGGACTAGACAGGAGACACAAAGTCCAATGCTGGCATCTTCACCTCCAGTCACTGGAGTAGAGAGGTCAGAGTCCTACTGGGGGATATCTTTGGCTGGAACACTGAAATGCCCCTAACAGAGATGCAGGGCACCCGCTGTCCTCATCGTTTGGGGGTGCAACTTGAGATGCATTCACTGACTCTGTGGTCTTCCCACAGACACTTGTCAAAGCAGCTGGCGTAAACATCAGGCAGTGCATGGAGCTTGGGATGGATGAGCTGAAACTCTGGTGGTTGACAAATTCATTCTAAGTACAACTGCCTACCTGCCGCTCAAAGCAAAACTGGTAGTCCTGACATTCTTGATTTGCATTGTCATGACTGAGAATGCAGACTTTGTCTGCTTTGAGACCCAGAAGACTGTGGTGCGAGACATGCCACTGAGTCTATCAAAGATGCAGGAACTTCAACTGCAGTCCAGATTCCTGCTGCCCAAAGTGATTTGTTTTAATATTTGGAGGCTCCACGAGGACATCCCATTCAATGTGGTCATCACCAAACCTGCTGCAGCATCAACACACCAGCTCAAGAAGACCAAGAAGGATGAGGAGGAATATGAGCAGTCAGAGGATATTCAAGGGGTGGACCCTGACCCACAAATGAGCGATGTCAAGCAAATTTAAGTAAGGTCTGTGCCTGATAACTGACTTATATTACATACACAAACGTGTAATCTTTCAGAAAATGTAGTTTTTCAGAAAAGATCTTATGTCTCACATGGCTGAAATTAACCTATAATTGTTTTTTCACTTGAAAAATGACTGTGCCGGAAACAAAATCACACCAAAAAGAAAAACAAGGATTTGGATTAACAAGCTTGTCAGTTGTCCACACATTTGCTGAGTTTCCCTGGTCACTCATCAGTAGGAAGTGAATGGACTTCCACTGATTTGCCAATGGTGTTGCTTGCAGTGTGAACATCGAGTTTGAGTCTTGTGTCCAGCAGACGCCTCTTTTTTTAGCTCGCAGTGTTGACCAGATGCTTGTGGGAAGTGTAAGTCTTCATTCTTGTTGTTGCAAAGTGACAACTGGAAATTTGCTGGAAGAATAGGGTTACATATAATACATGACTTAATTTTGTAAGTGCTCTGTGCCTGTCAAGTGTCTGAACTGTCAAGAACAACCAGGAGTGCCTACTTGTCTTTGAGAAAAGAAGAAACAGTTAAAGAACTATATAGATATTTCCGTGTAGTCTCACAGGGGTGCATCCCCCCATAGGATTCTGGCTGCAAACCAGTTCTCATTGTAAAACAGAAGTGAATAAGGACACAGTTGGGTGACCAACATGTGTGTGTTTTTTCAAGAGTAATGACTTGCAGGACAGAGTTGTGAAAATTCTTTTCACATTGTCCCAGAACCCCTACTGTTTTTCTGAGTAAGTGTGGAAAGGCTCGTTGCAGAAGACTTAGGAGGGCAGTATTTCAGCTTTGAATGCTAAACTTCTGCCCATAAACTTTTAGCTTATGCTCAATTTTTTTTTAAAGAGGGAGAGAATAACAGGGAGGGAGGGGGATACAGACAAGATAATTAAGAGCAAGAGAGGATGGGGAAAAACTGATGAGAGGAAGAAATATTAAAGTGGAAAATGTAAGAAACAAGACAACTTTTTATTGCCATGAGTTATTCATCCAATGGGAGGAAGATGTGGTTTTTATAAGACAGAGTAGTAAAAGTGAGCTTGATACCTGAAAGCACTTTAAATCAATAGAGATGTTAGTTACAGTGCACAAAGGATGAGGATGACACTGCTGAGGACACTAACCTGCTGGTTTATGAAGGTAGAGATGACTAGTATCAGAGTTAAGAGGCTCTTGCATGTTGCAAGTTAAAATGTGACACTTTCATTCATGACTCATCGACTTTATCAAAGAAGGCCATGATGCACAGCAAACCTTTTGTAGGGAAGAAATGAGCCAGTAAAAACAACCTTAAACACTGCAGGCTTATCTGGAACGATCGAGGTACAATAAAAAAAACACCATCTGATTCATGGAACAGGGCAGTAAGCACGTAGAAGAGCTGGGTAAGTCAGCTGTGCTTTCCCTATGTGCTGTTTTATAGCTTCACCATTCATCCTCCCATTCACGCAACTATGCACAACCATTTGTCTCTGTTATGTAGGAGGATGTCATAAATCTGACCATTGAGAGAGTGTGTGTGTGTGTGTGTGTGTGTGTATGTGTATGAGTGTGCACACTCATGTTCATCTCTGGTTCCTGGGATGTTTTGGTATCCTGTTTTCTCCAGTTACATTATCCTTATCAATCCGTTGCCTAACAACACCTTTACTAGAAGACAGTATTATGCTGCATTTGTCCATTCAAACTCCATTTTGTTTTAATGTTGCAGAGGGCCATAATTGTTTTAAGATGTTCTTGTGCTTTCTGGCTTTTTGAGAGGCGTAACGAGTATCCTGCATGCTTTAAGGAGCACAGAGGGATTTAGGGTTTTGTTGAAAATTAGAGAGCAACCAAATAAAGTGCTATAGAACAGATTGATTGTTGGCATGAAATAGAGGGCTCTGTAGAAATCTTGCAAAATGACAGCTACTTACTTGGCAAACACTATTACAGAGTAGATCATTTAAAGCACCAACAATCAAACTTTTTATATTAACAATAGATCACATAACTTTACATTGCACTGCACACTACATTCCCAGCACTAGACGGACAAAGTTAGCAACTAGCTGGTGAACACTGTGGAGCACTTGGCAGCTAAAGAGTCAGATATGTCCCTCAGGAGTTGACTGACACAAAAAAAACTTGCTAAAAAGAGGGTGAATATTGAACTTACGAAACAACCTGACAACGCTGAAGTGGACACGCGCTTTTACCAACCAACCTCCAGGCAGAAAAATGAAGCCAACGTGGATGAATGAGTTTTTTTGGTCTTATTTCCCCATTCGTGACAACTGTTATGGGGGGGGGTGAATTTACATTGCCGCTTTAAATTATGGTGAGGCTTAAAGTTTTGCATAATTAAGGGTATGGTCACTTTGAACGACAGGTAGGTGCCACAGCAACCAGGCTTCATTTGGTCCGCTTTAGCTCCACCGACACTCTTTGCTCATTGTTTGATTAGCCAGGCAATTGAGGCGCTGCCAAGATGGCAATGGACCTAGCCACCTATATTGAGCTTCACAATCATACTTCAGAAATTTATGGGTGAGGTCAGAGACACTACCGCCATGGTTTATACAGGCGATAAATTTTACATAACTGATGACGGTGATAGTCTCCATTTTTAACTCATTTGTTCCCTGTCACCTCTTGGGATCTCTCTCTCTCTTTCTGGATTTGATGTCAGCACGTGTTTGTTTTTCACATCTGCATATTTTAACATTTATATTGCAAGCTACATTGGCCTTTGATCCTGGACTGATCTCTCTCTCAGTCCTTTTTTCTCCTATTACCCCACCACCACCTTTCTCTCTCCTAGTCTGCGTGATTGTCTGGTATGGCAGGAATGCCACACATCACACACGCAAACGGAGCAGCCGTCATGGCGACCACACACTGTCGACTTTACGGTCAGCTGACAAGTGGATTATCGGACCTTGAGGTACAGGGACACCAGGCACATACCTATACACACACCCGCACACACACAGATATATATATATATAAATAGTGTTGAGAGAGTATCTCGTAACAAAGGTAACGCAATTACAGTGTTACTTTTTGCTGTTAGCAGTAATATAACGCAAAAATGTAATATTATACCAGGTTCAATCTCAGTAACAAGTGTTACAATGTACTTTAACCCGAAATAAAAAAAAAATTTTTTACACCAAGAAACATTTTGTCACCAGAAAAACAAATCCATGGCGTTATTTCCTGTTGTGGGAATCTGATGATCGAGATTGTAGGCAGGGTGTAAACGACAGGGGAACTCGGCTCCTCTTAACAAGACGTTCGCTCCCCTGATGGATCATACGTAAATGCTATGTATTTGTGCTTTAACAAATTACTTTATGATTACAGAGGCTGCTTTCAGTTCATCGTGACCGATCCTGTCGGAGTGTCGGGATTCAAACGGTCAATGAAAATGCTGTACCTCGTGCGTAAGAGTGCACAACTTGTTTGTTAATGGGGTTAATTAAACGTTTTATCCTATTTCCAATATTGTAATATGACTAATTGCTCTCAAATGACAGTAACTAGAAGTAACTTGCCCAACATTGTGTATATATATATATTAGTTTTGGTAGTTTTAGTGACATGCAGAATTCCCTGGCATACTTGCCATCACCTACACACAAATGCAGACCAGCCAATCCCTCCTCAAGACACTTCAGATGATAACTACCTCACTCTCAGTCTACACCCTCACTGTTACACCCAAGACACACAGCCCCTGAAGCAGGTCATAAGACAGGGGTCAAAGGTCAGTCTGTGTACCTAATGAGCAACAAAGACTTATGGAGTTACAACACCAGACTGAGGTACTGGTACAACATTGAATAAAAATGTCTCAAGCCAAAAATGTTCAACCTTCAGATATATTTTTCAACATATTGTTTTTCTGGTAGACTCATCCATACTTGTGACTGAAACACTGACATAAACGTTATTTCAGATGTTCTTTATATGATGGGACTCTTGGTGAAAAATGCCCCCACCTGGAAGACTGCATAGCTGTAGACATCATTGAGCTGATCAGTCATGTAGTTATCTGCTGATCTTGGATTAATCAAAAAAATGTCATAATGCTTATTTAAGAGTTCAGTTTCCAGCTGATGGGGTGCATACAGCCTCATGCATTAGGTCAATGTGATTTCAAGAACCATTTTAATAATATGGGAATGGACAGAAAGAAAGCAAAAGATACAAGAAGATATAAAAGACAGATGTGTATGTAAAGAGCTAAAATAAAAGAAATTATTCAGAGGGACAGTCAAATTACAGAGGAATGACAAACTGCAGCTAAAGCCACAGTGACACTTCAATGAAAATGGTTTACTCATTAAATACTGCCTTTATGGCTTTGATATTGCATTGCATATTTCCTAATTTCCCATCTCATTTTCCACTGCAGGCAAATGACTTAATGTTTTTCACATCAGATGCATTCCTTTAAGCCATGGGAGCATCATCTCTGATGCAGTGTTTCCATTGCTGCTGTATCGATTCTAAGGAAAGGGACTGTAGTTAGATGCCATCCGTGTCCCAAAAACTCTCCTGTCTTGGTCCGGTCATTTGAAATAGTCTTCAGAATATGTTCCCTGTTGTCCTTCATGCTCAGGAGAGCAGCATTCAGCAAAGTGAACTTAATATTCATGTCAACAGTGCCATTATTCGTGACAGCTGTTTCTTCGGATCCCAACATCACAAAGAAAGGAGATCGCTCCATGGACCTGACAGCAGATAGCAGAAGTAAAGGGGACTCTAATCACGCTCACCAGGGTACCTGCAGAGTCTTAAAAGTATTTTTAAAAGTCTTAAATTTAATATTCTAAAAATAAGGCCTTAAAAGTATTAAATTTCATTTACAAAGTATTACATTTTGATTACAAAGGTCTTAAATCTTTTCTTGTCCTTTCGTAGGATTAAGTAAATGTCATAAATAAATACTTTTTGTCTGTGTGTGTGTCACTTTACAATTTACTCCATTTGGTGTGGCTTGGATGTTATACGGCAGTACAGGTGACTCTTTACATCAAAGTTTAGCTTTACGCTCTGAACTGTGGAGTGTTCGCGGTGCATGAGCTCTGGCATCAGCTAATCAGTCAGTTGTTAGGAAAGAAACAAAACGTCTCTGATGTGCTACTAACAAGCTAATGTTAGCTGGTCGACTCAGAATGGGCGCCATATCGTCGCAAGGAAGATATATTACTGTGATTATTGTAGACTTTTCATTCAGAGGGGGTCATAGGGGGGTCCAAGGTCTGTGTTACAGGGGCACTGTAACTCCCCCCAAAAACCACTACAAACTCATGCAGTCTCAGTTAGATGAGGAAAAGAAACATATGGTGACAGTGCAAAGACACAGATGGAGGAAAATTTGAGAGACACGACTAAAGTCCATTCTAACCCACTTGCGTGGTGGAAGCAAAAACAGTAAACCTAAACTGGCATTTGCAGTCACACACTGACTTTGAGTTCTAGCCACTTCAACACCGTCAGGGTGCATTTTCTCAAAGGCTGGCTATACTGTGAACAAGACCAGGGGAAGTTCCTTTTTACCTGACAAGGTGGCCAATAGATATCTATATATAACTTGATCTTATAAGACACCAACTCTTGTTAATGCATCAGCAGAGAGGAAACATTCTCGCTGGCTTCCAAAGGTACAGGGTTGAAAGGTAACCAACACAAAAAAAACTGAATTTCCCCTTGCAGGATTAATAAAGGATGTCTTCTTGTCTTCTTCTTCTTCACATAGTGTGCTTACCTAATACCTTTGAAAATGCAGCCCTACACATGATATTGGCATATTTATCATTAGTATTACATGTTTATCCATTGATTAGATGGCAATGTCGCCACATGGTAAACAAGATGTTAATTCCCTAGATAGAATATTTAATTTGGGATTTTTACATCAAACGGGGATTCAAGAAAAACTTTCTGAGAGATGTTAGCTCATTAATGACCTTCATTTATCTCTTAATTTACTTTATTTCACTTAGCTAAAAGGACATAATTAACTAGATTTACTTTACTCAGTTATGCACTTTCACCTTTTATGATAGGCTTCTGGCAACCCTTATCGTAGACCATATCAGGGGATGAGAAGAAAGAGTGTATATATATATAAATATATATATATATATAGTGTAGTGTAGTGTAGTGCCAGAAATTGCTTTAATACGAAAGTCCATCAGAGTGATCTGGACAATTTTCAACCAGACTGAAATCGTCCGAAATGATCGGCAATCCACGGAATACGACTTGATGCTGTGGCTGATATTCAGAGGCAGAACAGTTTTATTATTATTATTATTATTATTATTATTATTATTATTATTATTATTATTATTATTAAAACAATAATGATAATTGATTACATTTATGCCCTGTTGTCCTCTATTATCCAGTTTGCCCTTGAAAATATCTACTCATATGTATGTGCTTATTTGTAATTCATATACCAGCTTAAAGAGACACATGCATCAATAGGAATACCTGCATGTGTGTTTAAATGGCAGGGTGGTGAATATTCTTTGATCCTTAAAAATGGAGAAATAAAAGAACCACACACTACACATGCAAACCAAGTAAAAGAGGTGTGATTATTTCCTGATTTATTGCTAATAATGTTTTTTTTTGTTGGAAAGTAAAACATTTTCATTTACCATAACCATTAACAACATTGAGATAATATCAGTAATTTAATAAAAAAAATACAGTCCTGCTGATAGAAAGTTATTGTGTCTGCAAGTGAAATCATCTTCTTGCTTCAAGGCAGATTTATGACAGTGGAAAGAAATGGTTTTCTGGTTCACCCGGATACAAGGGGGAGTGGAAAAATGCAGCGTCGTTTATCTGCAGATCATATACACTCACAAATATATATACACACTTGGGCCTCTTTTAGGGAGATCCCTCCAGTCTGTCTGTCATAGTGGAATGAGCTCAGATTGATGAAAGAGGAAGAGAAAGTCACATTAGAGGGCTTGTCATTAGTCACAGAGGTAGAGAAGAGAAGAGAAAAGAAGAGACAAGGAGTGGGGGAAATAGTGAAAGGAGTGGAGAGGAGGAGACTGAAATAGCCTTGGGGCATTCCTAAAACATCTATCAAGGCAGCAACATATGATTCAAGGCATTGCCAAGAGTCTCTCCCACTTTAAACAAAACCCCTAGCAGCTGCCCAGGAAAGACACTGACAGACAGACTAAAACCAGCCTCCTCTGACGTGTGGAAGATTTCTACAGGCAGGCTCACAGACAGAAACGTGTCAAAGAAAAAAAGAATGAGTGGCAGCGGTAACAACTGTACTGACAAGCTGACTGACAGAGAGAGAGGTCAGACAAATAGGGAGCGTCATGCAGAGGTTTACAGTTAAACTGATGACTGATGAGACGACAGATGGAGAGGATGCAAAAGGTGACAAACTTAAGTCTTTATAATTCTCATAATGCCAAACATGCAAAATACTATAGTATACGTTTGCATAGGGCTACTAAATGTAGAATTGTATTTGTATTTGTAGCATATTTTAAATAATTCTAATGGAAAAAGCTTTTGTGGAAAAAACTTTGTGGAAAATGTGTGTTTGTGTGCTTTCAGTACTTCATTTACCGTAGAGTAGTTTTTATGCAACCGCTAGGGGAGCCAAAGGAGGGGTTTTAAATTCTACCATTGCGGTTTGAAAGGTGCCTATAGATAACAGTGATGCGCAGGTCAGAAATTATTAATGCCCTCGCCAACCCAACCCGTTGTGAGAGCCAACCCGCACTGCCAAACCTGCAACAATAGAAGTTAATCAACTACCTGAACCTGACCCGCAAACCACCAACATTATGCATTACAGTAGCACAATTGTCAGAAATGGGTGTTGCTGTCAGAAATCCTCCTGCTGGGAGCAGCTAGGAAGCTCTATTTCTTCCCTGTGCACAACATGCTACATAACCAGAAAAATATGAGGATTTATTGTTGAACAACAAAATAGAAGTCTACTCTCTTTTTGAGCTTAGTGTTTGACTGCATCCAGTGAGCTGGACTGAAAGCACGCTTGTTATTGGTGGAATGCACAACACCGCTCTAGCCAGCATGGAGAGGAAGAGAGGGTAAAAGCAATTATTTCACGCTGTTAAGTTATTATTAAGTTGCTCTGAACTCTTCGTCACACTTTTTGACTAATCCGTGCGTCACTACTAGTTCATGTAAGATGGGATTTGGTTTTGCCTTATTCATATGAATTCAACTGCTGGAGTGTTTTTGCAGTCCACTGCTGTGGTTAAACTAGCATTTTTAGTAGTTCTGAGTAGGCTATCCAAATAAGACACAGCTCAGGTTTTGCTATAGCATACCTATACATGTACGTACATAGCTAATGACTGTGCAGATGTTAAAAAAAGGTTTGTTATTTTCACTCTAGTCTCTCCTTTTTTCCTATAGTCCCTGTATGTTGTGTATTCAACTCAATTTGTGCTTGCGTCCACTTATATCACTGTATCATTACAGTGACTTTGTATGAAATGGTGCCACAGCTAAAATTCCCTTTGCATTCTGTCTTGACTATAGACTGTATATAAAAACAGGGTATGGTCGATGCCTTCTTGTGCTCGTGACGTCTTTTGGAGCCAGAGTCTGCGCATTAGTGATCGGGATTGGACCCGCACAATCTCCCCGTACACCCAGTCGACTCAACAGCTCTGCTGTCAATCATGATGTGACAACATCTTTTATAGCATAAAATAACTGATTAAAATCGAACTTAAAAAAGTGAAAAATTAACACTTGAACATAGATCAGCATAATAATGATGTTAATCTTTATGAAAAGTCAATGGTCTGGACAACTCTTGAGGAACAAAAACATCTTGTGTACGCCTTCCAGTTTTTTCATTAGGGCCTACATCCCATGCAATCCTTTGCAAAATTGTATTCGTTGTATAAACATTTACATCTAAAGCGTCTCCCTGATGCTGTTATCCAAAGTGTCTTACAGTTTACAGCAACAACTGAGTGAGATTCATTTCTCAGATGACAAACTTTTCAGCCAGCTGGAGAGCTGAAACTACATGGAGTAAATATACCCTTTCCCCCGGAATAACCAGGACAGCATTCTGTAAGATCAAGAATAGTAGAATAATCTTAATCTACAGTACATCTCTATTACCCAGTGATTGACAGACACCAAAAATTGGAGAAAAGTTCAACTAAGAGAGTGAAAGTGGTGCAAAAGAAAGAAAGTGAAAGAAATGAGGAAGAAAAGGAGAAAGAGTTAAGCCAGGCAAAGCCACAGTCAACACAACCATGTTGAAATGATCAGACAGACCTCTCAGCAGACATCTTATCAATCAGGGACAAGAGACCACAGCGTGCGTTTGTGTGTGTGTGTGTGTGTGTGTGTGTGTG
>JAPMOB010210611.1:0-11959 GCA_029875015.1 Lepomis gibbosus | reverse complement strand
AAACAGTGGTTCAGCTGCTGATTGTGCACGCTTGTTGATCTGTTACTGTCCTGGTGCAGCAGCTTCCTGCAGTGGCTGGCGTGAATCCACGAAGCTCTTTCAGCCACTGTGTATGTTTGTCAGGAGCACCTGGAACGGTCTGATCCACCTCTGAGCCTTCCAGTGCTGAAGTCCTTAACCACCACAGAACCTCCTGGCAGCAGACTGTGCAGTGGCTGCTGTGTTGCTGGAGAGGGTAAGGCCTCTTTAACCTGCTGATGTAGACGGGCAAGAGCAGAGGACAAAGTCTTTAACATTCAATCATTGTCACAGTGTCACAATGGGTTCAAACCTTGACCTGGTTCTTATCCTGGTTCTCATCAACACCACCGGGAACACCTTTGTTCATGGAAGACCTGTGTCTCCACAACACTTAGCTAGCTTAGCTTTTAGCATTCTCTTCTTGTCTCTACTGCTGCACCGATTGGAACAAAGTTGTCTCAAATCAGTGTCCATATAAGAGCCAAGTTGTTTTCGTGGCTTCCCTTACAGCAGGTGTTCTGTCCTCACTGTAGATTTAGGAAGGCCACCCAGCACGGCAAAACTTCACAAACCAGGGCTTTGGCTCCAGTTGCACCCGTCTAGTTTTTAAGTTAGAAAAACTTTGTCCTGTCTTTTATCTTAGCTCTTGGATCTGCGTTTTAGTTCTTTGTCTTTGTTCCCAGTCCTGTGCCTTGGTTCATGTGTTGGTATTTACTTCAGGTTCCTTGTCTGCATTGTTTTAGTTTAGTCTGCTGGTGTCTGAGTTAGTTTGTTTATTTCTGGTCTGTGTTCAGTGATCAGTAACCTGTGTTGCGTCTGTTGTCCCTCTGCATGTCCGTCTCTCTGTTTTCCCCTGCTCATGTCTCTTCTCCCGCCCGGCTCTTTAGTCCCTGGTGTTTCTATGTTTGGTGTTTCTCTTCAGCCTTTGTCTGCTCATTGTTGATGGTGGCTTCAGTCTCGTCTTGCTGTTTTCTGCTCTCTGTGTTTTGGATTACCTGTGTTGGATCTTGTTTCGTTTCTCATGGACTCAGCCACTCAGTGTGTAAGTGTGCTCGCTTTTTGTTTGTTTAATAAATCACCTTTTGGACCGTACCTCCTCTGCCTTGCGTCCTGCGTTTGGGTCCTCCCACCTGCCTCACCACCACTAGCTGTAACACTATCAAGGTCAGTCAGATAAGAAAACTCTCTAACGAGCATCTTCACCTCGCTGCAACAAGATAAAATGATCAAATACCTCACAGTGAAACATGAAGCATGCAGGGTGAAACACAGAGTAAAATATCAAATTTCCATCACACTATTTATAATCTACATTTTTTATAAATGTAACTATTAAATTCTTTTTAACATGTTTTATCAACATTGAACCTGTTAGAGCAGCAAGCAGTGGTTTTACAAAGAAAACAACCACATGCAGGTTTATATCATGTCTACTTTAGTTACTGTGGCCTAATCTTATGTTCCCATATTCTGAGTGAAACAGTGGAGAGAGGCGAGTAAACCAGTGGTTTTACCTCATTAACAGAAGATTCTCAAACCTTTTGTCAGAAAGTCTTTTTCTTCTAGGAGTGAGCACCAAACCTCCCAGACTGTAAAGCCGCTCCACAGGAGCACTTGATGCAGTTGGACTGTTATACTTCAAGAACATTTTCTTTATGTTTGAAAACTGATGCAGAATCTGAAGGTCATAGTCTGACCTCAGCTCGCCTTAAAAGTGAGAAAGTCCATCTCACCTTGGCTGGCAGACGGTGGCTCTGTTGTACGGCGGCACTCTGCTGTCAGAAGATCTTTTACTCGCTCCCTCCTTCCTGCATCTCTCAGCCAGCTGAGCTTCAGTTTTGGACAAGTGACAGCTGCAGAAGGGCATCTTTGTCGTCCAGCACACCGCCAAAACGAGTCTGGATAGCCTGAAAAATATAATTGATATGTTAATGCCTACTATTTATTATGTCATTGAATTACTTTCATGCCTAATGTGGGATCAATATTATGGATTTAATTGTGTTTTAAGTTACTCACTGACATTTGTATTTATTTAATCTTCCTTTACGATGATGTATTTTCTGCACCATGTTAATTAGTGTGAAGAAATTTTAACCATCTTTAAAGATGGAACATACCTGCAGTCGTCCTGGAGAGGGCATCTTTCACATCCAGGGTCTTCTGCATCAGAAGTTCACGTGTGGGCAGGAAAGTCTCATAAGGACAGTCACCTTCTAAAATATCACGTGCTGCAGACAGAGGCTTCATGGCGGTGCAGTACTCATGCAGAATCTGGTACTCTTTTATTAGAGTATTCAGCTCACACATGGGGATTTCTGCAATTCTCTTTACAACATCAAAAAAATTCTTCCACCTTGTTGTTGGTACCAGGAGCTTTTTTTTGCTGACTTCCTCCACTGTTTCTGATGCAAAGGTAGATCTACTTGATTTGATCCAAAGAGCTGTGCATTGATCACCGTACACAGCCTCGCTCTCGGCATTGGAAGTTAAATATTTATCCACATTGTTTGTGGAAATGAGGTTGATGGTTTTTGAAGCACAGCTGTGGTGCGGGGGAAGAGAAGGCTGCCATTCACTTCCATCCTCTGCTGATTTTTGACATATATATATATATATATAAAAAAGTGACATCATTTGTGGGGGTGGACTCATCATCGGACTCTGTGACAGGCTGATAAACATTAAACGCCCTGACAAAGTTGGATCCTTTATCAGTCACTGTTATAACTACTTTGTTGAGTCCATGTGAAGAGTGAATGTTTTCAATTTCTTGTCTACTGCGAATTTTCCTACACGCCAACGCGGCCTTGTTGCGCTCTAATGTGGATGTGGTGGAACTCAATAGTGACTGTATTTCCAGCTAGAAAACGCACCTCCCTCCATTGTTGTTTACGTTTGTGTCGCTGCGTGGTAGGTACGCGTGACGTCAACCTCATGCTGAAAACATGGCTTGTTGCACAGGTGACTTCACTCTCCAATATGATATTTATAAGAATAAATAAATATATATTTTTACTAAGGAAAATGACAAAAACAGTAACTCAGTGACTTGGATAAGTACCTTTAATCTGATTACTGGTTTGGAAATAACGTGTTAGATTACTCGTTACTTTAAAAAGTGTTCAGATTAGAGTAGCGTGTTACCGGCATCACTGGTTATTACCCGTTTATTTCCCCTATATTTAAAATACTTAGTCTTATCAGTTGCTGCTACCACACACCTTTATGAATAAAACATATGATCCACTTACAAGTAACAGATTGTGTCACACATGGTATTATGTTATTATAATGCACGTACATTAAGGATGAAACGGTTATGGTTTAATGATTAACTATGATAAAATTCCTGACACATTTTAATCACCATTAACACCGGGTTCGATAGCCTATATGGGGAAAGATTTGGGAAACTATGCCATAGGTTGGGTTTGCTTGTGTAACTACGGCAGGACGTGACTGTGCGGCTCAGGGAACACACAAAGATTTTGAGATGAGGCAGTGCCAGTGAAGCACCTGATTGGACCGCACAGAGGCTGAGAGTCGGATCTGAGCAGCTCCAGAGCCGAATACGGGAACAGTTTAGCCGGACGGATGTCCAGGGAGAGCAGACGGGATGAGAGCGATTTACAGTAGCAGAATGTAACATATTAGCCTATTACGCAAAACTTTTATCACAGCATCGGCCTAATAAATGTTCTTTTTCTACAATCATAATTATACACGTGTTTGTTGTAGCCTACAGTTTAATGATTAACTTTAAAATGGAGGCTATTCGACGGTTGACTGTAAAGATTGCGCGTGTTCAGCTGACCATACGACAGCACTGTATAGGGGAATCTCTTCAGGTGCCAAATGGGAAATAATGCCAATTGTTTGCACAATGTTGCTTTAAACTCAACATTTGACCAGGATTTCTTGATTTCAATTTCAATTTATGGATAGCCCCATGAGATGTAGCATCTCATTTTCAAGAGGGTCCAAAGGCACACAGACATGGTACAACAGGAAAACAAAAAACAATAAAAAACAACAAAAACTAAAAGCAGAACAAAATGCTCAAAGCAATTGAAAGTGTAAATACAGGAACCCTGAAGTAAAATTCAACACCTTACATCAGCCACACACCTTTAAAAGGAACACTTGAGTTTTTAAAAGGAATTTAAATAGAGGCCTATTTATAACATATTTATTGCCTTTATGTCATCAGGTTGTTCAGCCACCTAAAAGTTGAGGCATTCACCAACTTTCTCAGTCGCCTATAACAGCCTGTATGTAAGTGAAGGACTGGTCAGATTTCCTGCGTAAAACCACTGTCTTCTATAAGTTATGAGGTTTATGTAGCAACATTGCAGAAAATCATGTGAAACAGTGTAATTTTGTGTTGTAATTGGTTTAAACTAGATAATGTGAGCTTGCCTGCAATGATGTGTGATAACTTTAATCGACCTCTTGATTAATACAACAAAATTCAAACAGACCAGAAGGGAACAAAGATGAAGAGAATAAACTGAGTGATGAATAACGTAAGTAGTGAAGGCGGTGCAGCACAAACTGGTCTAAATGACTGGATTAGTATAATATCAGAACATTAAATTAAAAGTAAGATGTTAATTTAAAAGCATAAGTTTTCTGTTACTATATTCAATATAATTTCAAATAATAGAATCTAACTTACCACTAGTTTAATATTAATTCAAGTTATAGCTGTTTCAGTTTGGGTTGTTTTTGTTTTTTATTCATTAACTTTGTGCAAGAAAAATGCTCGAGGCTACATGAGAGTCTCCAACCTTGATTCTGGGCTACGAACTCGTCAATAATCAGAACCGTTTACGCAGAACAATGAGTTCAAAATTTATTTGTTGCAGCGCAAACTTTTTTTCAAAATCCCGCTTCATCCAGGCTGTGATTGGTCTGTTCACAGAAAGTGACGCTGACGAGATTATCGTCTTTATGAAGAGTTCAACGTGTTTCAATAAAAGGCAGAGATTTAGCTAAATACCCAGCTAACGTTAGCCAAACCCAGGCGCTGCTTCAATTCTCCCTGTTGTCTTCTGTCTCACAGATTCAGCTGCTGGCGGCGCGTCTCGCTCTTGTTTTTCAGGAACGGGGCTGTTCAGGTGGCCACAGAGCGACCGGCCACCCGGGTTAATCCCGTTACTCTGATCGCCACCCCGACTATGTTTTGGACGATTAGCACTGAGGGTCCGGCGGGGAGGGAGGTTACTGTCGGAAGTACTCATAAATCATATTCTGGTTCGCACAGATCTATTTTTTGGGGCGTTTAAGAGAGAAACAGGCGCTCTGTAGATCCTAACATTACAGAAACGAATCACACAGTCGCTGCTCTCTGCCTGTCTAGTACTTTTGGCTATGCATTACATATAACACTGACGAAATATCTTCCAAATGTAATACCTTGTTTGCAAAATTGATTTATTACCTTTAAAAACTTGTTAAGACCCCGCGGACACCCTGACTGAGTTATTAGGCAGCTTACACCCTCACCCTAAGACCGAAGACACATCACGGTTCATGTTATGACTACCACAATAAGTACATCTAATTTACTCACTCAATCAGGACCCATAATACATTTGTGATTCAATGTGAAAAAGTATCATAGATCAAATCCACAGAAGGTAAATCAATTAGACGATTACATGAAGCAAACTGCAATTACAAGCAATACTGATGAATCCAGCATCAGTAACATGCACACACGTTAAGATACTGAAATATAGATAATCTATATTTGCGAAAAGACGACATGGAGGGAGATTCTTACCAGGACATGAGGACCGGCACACATTTTTCAGAAATACTGACTTCTCCCGCAGTATCCATTCTTGTGTGTTATAAACTCAGCATGTGAAAGGTTTTTCTCTTCAGAGCTGAGCTTGTTGTAAATCTTTTACACAGATAGTGTGTGGATTCTCATGCGCTTCACAACATCTCTTCTCCCTTTAAAACAGCAGCCTTTTCTCCTGTATGAACGTTTAAGTGTTGGATCAAACTTCTTCTTTTAGGAAAAGCTTTACCACAAACTGAACAACTGAAGCGTTTCTCCTTTCTGTGGACTTTCATGTGCCTCACAACACTATCTCTCCGTGGAAAACTTCTTTTACAAATTGAGCATGTGAAAGGTTTTTCTCCTGTGTGAGTTCTCAAGTGTATATTCAAACTTGAGCTTTGAGTAAATCTTTTACCACAGGTAGAGCAACCGTAGGGCTTCTCCCCCGTGTGAATTCTCAAGTGTTTCACACCATCTCGCCTCTCTTTAAACATTTTTTTACAAACTGGGCAGCTGAAATGTTTTCCTTCTAAAATAAGGCTGATAGGTGCCTCATTGTTTTTCAGAGGGTTTGAACCTGACTGATGCTGCCTGTCATCAGCCGCAGGTTGAGAGGAGTCTTCAGTCTTGCCATCAGTATGCGGTTGTGAAAGGAGATCTGGATCAGAGTTCCTGGCCATCTCTGGTCCTCCACAGTCCTCTCCATCAGTTTCCATTTTCAAATGCTCTGCATCTCTGTTCTCTTCAGTTTGTCTTTGATGAAGCTGTGAGGACTGACGACAACCACGCCGATGGTTTTTGAGCTGATAAGGCCAAGTGAATCCTCTGCCACAAACACTGCAGCTGTATCGTTTTTGCGCCGTGTGGCGCGCCATGTGGTGTGTGATATCAACCTTTCGTACAAAGACTTTACCACAAATTGAACAGCTTATTTGCTTCTTCTTTGTGTGGACTCTAGCATGTGAGGCCAAATTGCTACTGCTCCTAAATGTTGCTGTACAAAGTGAGCATGAGAAAGGTCTTTCACCTGTATGAACTCTTAAGTGTCTGGTCAAACTTGAGCTTAGCGCAAAACTTTTACCACAGACTGAACAACTGAAGGGTTTCTTCCCTGTGTGGATAACGGTGTGGCGAGTAAGCTGGTTCTTCTGCGTAAATTTTTTACCACAAGTGGAACAACTGAAGGGTTTCTCACCTGTATGGGTTTTCATGTGTTCTTGGAGATGTCCCTTTCGTGCAAATCCCGTACCACAGACTGAACAACTGTAGGGTTTCTCTCCTGTGTGTATTCTCATGTGTCTTTTCAAACTTGCATTTTGGCTGAAGCCTCCTCCACACTCGGAGCAGCTAAAAAATTTCTTACTACTGTTACATCCACTGTTATTTTGCAGGGGGGTTGCACCTGACTGAGGGTCCCTGGTCTCCTCCCATTCACAACTGTCATCAGTCTGAGGTTCAGAAGAGTCTGACGTCTTGTCATCAGTATCTGGTTGTAAATCTCTATCTGGATCAGAGTTCCTGGCTGGTTCTGGTCCTCCACAGTCCTCTCCATCAGCTTCTGTTTCCATCTGTTCAGTTAGTCTTTGATGAAGCTGTGAGGACTGAGGTTTCTCTTCATCGTCTTTTTCACTCTTCCCAGGGACAAGAGTGAATGTGAACTTGGTGATATCAGCCTCCTTCAGTCCCTGAAGCTGCTCTCCCTCCTGACTGGTCCAGAGTTCATCCTGTTCCTCTTTAATGTGAGGGGGCTCTGGTGGGTCCTCCTGGTCCTGACTGGGGCTCCAGTCCTGCTGCTCAGGGGGAGCCTCTTCTTTACTCTCCAACAGCAGCTGGAAATCTGTGGAGAATAATGAAATACATGGCCACCGTCTCTCATCCTCTGTTTTATTAAGCACAGATAACGTTAGCTTGGCAATTAGCCACTTGTGCAAACAGCTAACTTAAACTGAACGCTATAACGTTATGTACTGTTCAGCTTAGTTTGCTATGTAGCTTAACATTTAGCACATTGTTACCTGTAGTGAATCACAGCGGAGAGTGAGGGGAGAAGGACAAGAGGAAGGACTGATGCCATATTGCAATCGAGAAGTGTTGTGTTAAATGTTTATTTATTCTTCTGTAGAAATGGTGTCGTCATTAGAAGGATGACAGGATAACTGTAGTCTGATCACTGAGTTAAGGTTTGACTACTGATATTATTCTTTTGATTTAGCGTTTGAGTACTAACCTGTGTTATTCTTTTATTAATCTTTTTAAAAAATACAATAGTGTGTGTTTGAGTTTTAACAGTGTCAAATTATGCATAACTTTCAAAAAATACGGTGGGACAGAAGTTGAAACCTAATGGTGAATTTCCAATCCACTAATATTAAAAATATAAAAAGGTTAAATTACAATGATAAACTATGTTAAATAAACAGCTAAAAAAGCTTTGAAGGTAGAGAAAGGGTTAAATTGGTAACACGGTACATATAAATAAGATAAGAAATTCACCATTGGGAAGGGAGTGGTCAGCGAACACAAAGTGGAGACTGGGTGTAACGCCCACCTGAAGGGTGGGGTGTAACTATGGTGAATATATGGCGATGTTCGCTGACCACAAGATCAGTTCCATCCTGAGACCTGCAGGGATGTTACTCGAGTTTACCGGTCCTTAATTGGAATAAAGTCTTTTGGACCGACTCTTGACCGCCTCCAGAGAAGTTTTTGACTATTGAAGCAAGTATTTTTAACTGAGTTGGTGAGAGGAGGGACCAGGGGCCGTATTACAGAAGCTTCCTAACCGGCAGATCCTATCCTAACTGCTTGGTAACCATGGTAATAAGGGTCAGGAACTGATTTAGGAAAAAGGTCATAGATTAACAGTTCCTAAGATTATATTCCTTTCCTAACTTTAGATAAAGTGTTTTACAGAAGCGTCCTAACTTGGTAAAATCCTCAATAAACTCTCCTAACTTTAGGATAGCAGTTTAGCTCTCCTAACTTTTACTTTTCCACCAGCTAGTGTTTGCTAACTCATTTAATCCACATGGCTGCTCTTTAATTGCTTTTATAAAATGTCAACAGGCCAAACTTAATTGATTCTACCGATGTGTTTGATGACAAAACCCTCGTTAGTAGAAAGGCTATCGGCGATGTAACGCTGGATAACGCCTCATAGGCCCATAATGTAAAGGCAGGATGTAACAAAAGGATCCTGAAGCAGGTCTCTGATAAAAGTGTCGGGTCAGAAATAAGGCCAGGCTGGGCAGGTGAAGGCCTGGACCTGACCCTCGCCAACGTAATAAACTCAACAAATAATACTCTATTCGTTTTCTTCTTTAGTTGGTTCTTCGCAGTCAAAAACTTCACTGGAGACGATCAAGAGTCGGTGCAAAAAGAGTTTATTCCAAAAAAGGACAGATAAACTCGAGTAACATCCTAACATCCTGCCTTATATTCACCTTTCGCTCCACCTACAAAGTGGGTGTCACACCGTAACTCCACCTGTAGGGGTCGCTGACCACTCCTCTCCAATGGGGAATTTCTTATTCTATACTGCCACTTAATTAAAACTTAACTCCTTCAGATACGTTCTCTTGTTGCTATTTTAACATTAATTTGTCATAATTTGTCCCTCTTTATATATTTTTATATATTTCAGGACTAGAAATTCACCATTATGTTTCAACTTCAGTCTCACCGTATTTTTTAAGTCTTAAATACTTTTGACACCATTAAAACTCAACCTTTTACAGTTGCATTTTAAAAAAAGAATCAACATAATCAACAAGTGTATTACATGATTTCACACATAGCAGGTTCAGATCATCCATGGAGGTTACGGTGTCTCATCTGAACTGCTGTGTCCTCTGAAAACCTCAGTGCAAGGCCTGCATCTGGAAAGGACCTTGCAGTACCAGGCAGCGACCTTCCCTGTGCTTTTATTTTGGTTACCGTTGTTCTGCAAGCAGGGAAGCCCCGTGCTGTACCAGGTACCTCTGTCTCCTGTCTCTCATTGGCTGAGATGTTTCTATTGGACAACACATGTTACATAAACTGCCCACGCTGTTTTCCTTTTTTATATCATTCAGCCTCACAAGTTCACTGCAGTTCATACTGAATGATGAGAAACCTTCCTGACACACATCTTGTAAGGATACTTCATACAGTAGATGCACTTGCACTTCTGATTGACAGCATCTTTAAATGATTATAAAGTGACTGATTGTTGCACGACTGAATTCCAGGGATGAAAACACTTTAATCAATAAGTGTTGGTAAAAACCTATAATAAATAACCTTAATATGGAATATGCGAGTATATATCTTCAAAACAATATTCAACAACAGGAGATCGTTAACTTTAAGTAATATATGAAAAACATGATGTCAGCCTGCAGCCTTTTTTTAAACCTTCATTAGTAACTTTACTGAGAAGACCAGCGGCCTTCCTCTGCTCGTTGGACACTAAAGCTGCCTTTCTCTTCGTATCCTTGTAAATGGACTTATTTTCTTTTTGGCAGCATTAACGCTCCGCTGGACGCCGGATATGCGGCGTTGACTGTGACCACTATTTCAGCCCGCTCTCTGTCTGTAATCTCAGAGTTAAGCGTTATGTGGATTTGGGTTTCTGGACGGAGGTCACCAACCTCTGAGTCTTCTGACCTGAAGTTCAATGATAGTTGTTGTTTCTGCTGCATTTTCAGTTTGTTTCATTTAAAAAACCCTAAAAAGCAGCGATTAAAAGCAGTTTAGCTCGGCGAGATGAGAAAAGCGTCTTTGGTTGCTAGGTAACAGAAAGGTTAAGTTGATAACCGATGTTGAGATAAGACAGGAAGAAGTAAGATAAGATAGGATTCTTGTCTACACTCTTCCTGTCTGAGCTTGAGACTTAAGACAGGATCTTTCTGTAATTCGGCCCCTGGCCTTTAACTGGCCTCATCTGAGCCAAGAGATGTCTTCTTCTGAAACTGTGACAAACATCCTACAGGCTGCTCAAGCGTCTGCGTAGCTTTGTCCAGGCATAATTATTTGCATCCCTAGTCCATTGAAATAAAATAAAAAAATGGAGCCAGGGGAGAGGGGGGAATATTTTCAAGACTACTGAGGTAAATTCATGAGAACTCATAATCACAAATCTACAAGTTAAAAACTTGAATATTTTCTCTGACATTGTGTTCGTGAGAGAAACTCTCTGAAAAATAGTAATTTTGCCAGGAACCACATCGCCTCACTTTGCAGGGCTGCAACAGTGGTGTGATCTACGTGATACGCAGGTAAACGCCGCATACCCACTAGGAATAGTCAAAGATTTCCGTAAACTCACTTAAAACAGCGAGATGATACATCGTTTTGTGGCAAAACTTTCACACGTTCATTCATAAATCCCCGTTTGTGTTGCGAAGTTCTGATCTGATGTTTGCTGCTTCCGTGGCCTGAGACCGGGATCTGATCAACAACACCGCTGCGTGGCGGTCACTCGGCGCAAGTTTGAAATTAACTAATGTGAATCACTGAAGGAGACGTGAAACACGAGCAAACTAAAACTCTTTCAGTGTTTTGGTGAGCCTGCAGCTGCAGCAGATGAGACGAACATTAAAGTTACTGAAATGCAGAAAACCAGATTCATTTAACATCTAAGTCTAAATGTAGCTGAGTTAGATGGTGATTAACACTAAACATTTCCACCATAAATTGGTTCAGAAAATGTCTCCAGAATGCAGGAAATTAAATGTTTAATGCTCAAAATCTGTTTGGGGAGGACCCCAAGACCCCCCAATGTGTACTCAATGAATATTTTTTAAAAATACTATTAAAATATCTTCTAGTGTTGATCTTGTGACCCCGATATATTGGATTGTCAGTTTCTCTATTACATGTAACTGCATACTATTAGTGAGGGTGGTGGCTCTTATGGGACGTCACGCTGGGACGGGGGGGTCTGAGGCTGGGAGGGAAAAATCACAGTATACTCACTAGAAAAAACTAGACTGCACCACTGGGCTGCAACATCACACCCCTATATATTAGACTTCACAATCACATTTAGCAGTAAAGAAATCCTCGTTAGTTACCAAGCAGCTTAAGCCTCGTTTCCACTGAGTGGTGCGGTACGGTTCAGTACGCTACGGTTCGGGACGGGTCGCTAAACCATGTTCG
>JAPMOB010210606.1:0-16899 GCA_029875015.1 Lepomis gibbosus | reverse complement strand
CACACACACACACACACACACACACACACACACACACACACACACACACACACACACACACACACACACACACAAAGAGACCAAGGGGTTTCTAACTTTTTAGTGGGGAGCATGTTTGCTTTGATATTTCTTTGCCCAAACACTTTTTGTGGCCTTGCAACATGAATTGTACTACTGCTATTGTACTAGCAAACAGTTTTTTGTGGGTCCTTTAGTTCCACAGCTGGCCAGAACCCACATCTCATGCCATGTTTGATTTTCATTATTTTTCCCCCCTAACAGGCTATAGCCCTGCCTCCTATAGCAAAATGGCCATACCAGAATGGGTTTACATTCCACACATGGCTCCGGATGGATCCTCTCAACAACATCAATGTAGACAAAGACAAGCCTTACCTGTACTGGTAGGTAACAATACCATCCTTTGACCATTAAACCTAAATCTTTGTCTTTTTGTGTTTGCCATTTCTGCATTATATTTGTAGTATATTCACACAAAATCAATCATTTAAATGCCAACTTTGCTCAAGCAAATAGCAGTAACATTAGTATTGTAAATAATACAAAGAGCGGAGAAATTGAATGAAACATTGTGTTACACAAATGCATTGAATTAAACTGTGAACAGATGCATGTGTACATGTCCACAGTATAATCAAGATATATCTTAAATGCTTTTTGAATCCCCAAAATGTGCAGCCTCCAGTCAAAATCAGTCGTGTAAAGTTGTAAATTTATCAAAAAAAAAAACAAACTCATAACAGCTGTCACATATAAAATACTTTCACCAACCATTATTATGAGATTGTTCAAAGACCAAAAGCATAGAAAATTGGGGAAGAGCTGCAAACACTTGACTATGACTAAATGACTATAATGTGACATGTGCTTTTAAGTTGCTTTGTTGCAGTACATATCTGCCTAACTGTCTGAAAGCTCCACCTCTTCTCTTATGTCTGCACTGACTGACTGTCTTATATTATAATGTCTTAAATGATTAATGACCGAAAAACAACTTGGAAAACTATTTTTGAGTTCTTTTCTTGTTATACCACTGTAATGTCGGAGAATATGAGAATGTTTTTCTTGTGAATGTATTGCCTTGTTCTTCAAATATTACCCCTCTCTGTTGACTCTGTAATTTATTTTGTTTAATCTTTCATGGCCCTGATATGCTGTCATTGTTTGGGCTTCTGTTAAAATCATAAGCAAGTTCCCAATAAGCTGCTTGAGAAAATCTTTAATAAAAGCTCCTCTTCAGCCCTTTGCCCTTTAAAAAAAGAAAAAAGAAAAAAAAGAGATGAATTCACTAAATCACACACAGAGACCCCATCACACTGGGACGTGGAGAATGATGTCTTTGAAGTTGATAAATAGGTGTCTATATGCTTTGAGACGCTATTTGAAGTGTTTATACGATGTATTGGACACTAGAACCCATGTTGCCATTGAATGTAGTCAGCATAAAAATGTGTAGCCTCACTCAAAAACTAAAGCTGTGTATTTTCCCTTGATTTCTTTTCAGTTTTCGCACTAGTAAAGGCCTGGGTTACTCTGCACACTTTGTGGGCGGCTGTTTAATAGTGACCTCATTAAAATCCAAGGGGAAAGGATTCCAGCACTGTGTAAAGTACGACTTCAAACCACAGAAGGTACGAAAGGAACAAAAAAAAACAACGCAGAATACTGGTTTTGTAATGCAGGCAAAACCAGATATTCATGCACATAAAAAGTCAAATCAATGAAACGTTTCTGTAACGAGATCACAGAAATTGTATGTCAGCATACACACATAATCAATCACATGCACGCACACAAACATACACACATCATAAAAATAGCCCTTGCTGTAAGAAATAACGGTCACGTCTTACCTGACTCTGGGGAGAAGCAAAGCTAGAAGGAGGAGGAATGAGGGTGATGGGAGAGAAGGATTATCTGCTACTCTCAGTCCCTTCCAGGCACAGCACACACTGAAGACCATTGCATGCTTTGCCTGTGGACAATTTGAAACATCCTCCTCCTTCCCCTGGGCATGAAGGCACACCATCTTACCTCAATAAACCTCATGAGGACTCAGTACTCATTTTAGTTGATTTTTTACTCTATTTTTAATGCCTGTTCTTTCATGTCCGGAGGAAACCATAATAACCTATTTCACTGTGATAACATTGGTAACCTATTTCACTGGTTGTAAGGGAAAACCAGAAATCTAAGTAGGTGGGAATGTAGCTTGAGGGGGACTGAGTCCTGAAATGTGATGGAATCAGGCTAATTGAGTAGGTAGGAAGATTCTCACCAGATGCTTATTTATTGATATCTTGTTGTCTGTGATTGATACCTGAGATATACAGTAACAGTTTTCCATTGTGCGTCTGCTTCTTTTTGTCGTTTCAGTGGTACATGGTGACTCTTGTTCATGTCTACAACCGCTGGAAAAACAGTGAAATTAGCTGCTATGTGAATGGGGAACTGGCCTCTTTTGGAGATATCGCCTGGTTTGTCAACACCAGTGACGTAAGTTGCAACAATTCGATTTATTTTATTTTACTTTTTGTAAATTTCCCAGTTAGGGGCACCACAAGTTCCTGATTTATATCTGAATACCTGACCAGTGTGAGACGGGCCTCCCCAGGAAGACTCCAAACTGTTTCAGGAGAGGCTCAGTTAATTGAAGTGAAACAATATTACATCAGTTATCAAAAGAAGATCACATAGAACTGCCTAAATGTGTGCGATTTGGTTAAAAAGAGAGAGATAGAGACAGAGATATACAGTAGTGTTTTTCCCACTTTATCAGAGTCACAAACTAATAAATGCTTTAAATACATTATACCAAATACAAATGAATTTGGTGTAGTCTGAATTTATGTCAAACAGCAATATATCTTTTTCTCAATTGTTGAGTGTCTATGGGAACAAATGACATAAACGTGATCCTAAAGGCATCGAGGAATTGAGTGGAACTAAACGAGTAAACTAAGGGGTTGCCTTTCTTCAAGCTTTGTCTAAGGGAGACCCACTTTGAAAACTTTTGGGTTAAAGGAATAATTTGACAATTTGAGTTCAGAGTTTGATGAGAAAATTATTATTAAATTATTATTTTACCACTCTTATGCCTGTCAAGACTGGAAATGGGGAGTCACTATGGCCTGCCAAGAAATTATCCAGCTCTTACTCTCCCTTAAAACCACAGCTTTTCATTTTGATCTGTACAAAAACGCACTGGTTTTTGTACAGATTAAACAAACAAGGGACATTAATTAGTTAGCATTAATAATAGTAGGTGGATTTTGTTACATTGGTCACATCCAGGCTAACTGTTTCACTCTTTATGCTAAGCTAACTAGCTACTGTCTGTAGCTTTTTATTCAACACACAGACACAAGAGTGGTATTGAACTTCTCATCTAACATGTGGCAAGAAAGCAAATAAGCATAAATCCAAAAATGTCAAACTATTTCTTTACGCAGGCCATTTCTTTGGAAGAGTTGTGTTCTGCATGTATTTGCAAACCCACAAATATTACAGCATGAACCATCTGCTTTCTTGTATACGTCTACATCAGGGTTGGGCTTGTGGCTGCACAAAACAGATTTTCTGTCAAATATCAATTTCAGTGTGTGTACCAAAAACTGAAAAGCCAACTTCGCTCTCATGCCCTTCTCGCTCACAGATATATCTAATCTCAGTCTTTGCTTTCAGAGGGCTCAGTTTAGAAACCATTCTCTCCATCTTTCAGCATGGATACTACCGTGGAAAATGATGACGTATACACACCCTGCTCCTCTCGCACATTACCGTATGAACTCTGTCACAATCCCCAGGATTGCTTTCTGTCGTGCTGCGATATGAGATTTTTAAATCAAATTTTTTTTATGAATGAAAATGCCTCCACAGTGTTGTATAATCCTCTAAATGTGTCAACATGTCAGAAAACTAATTAGCAACTTGATTGAGATGTGGCCTCATCCTTCTCAACACTTCTGCTTATGCCTCATTAACCGTGACCAGAGTAAGATGGAACATTATCGTGTTAGCTACAGTCTGCTTATACTGTAGTTTGAGGCTGTGTGTTGCAATTTATAGCTAGTGTTAATACGAATACGCCTCTCCCCTCTGTTGTTGCTGGCTATTTTTGGTCTTGTTTATATTTCCTTCCTGACTTAATTCCTTATTTCCTTCCTTCCTTCCTTCCACACGCCATCTCTTTCTTCCTACTTTTCATCTTTAATTGTCTATTTCTGTGTTGTTTTTTTCCTTTTCTGCTTTCTTCAATCTTGCCTTTAACGTATTCTACCTGCATCTCTCTGCTGCAGACGTTTGACAAGTGTTTCCTGGGATCGTCGGAAACGGCAGATGCCAACCGTGTGTTCTGTGGACAGATGGGGGCAGTTTATCTTTTTGGAGAGGCTCTCAGTGCTGCTCAGATTCTGGCAATCTATCAGCTGGGTCCAGGTTACCAGGTTGGAAGTTGCATTTAATATAGACATATAACAACTTACACAGGCACATGATGCATTATGATCATCATGATTTCGTATATAAAGCTGAAATCTGTACGTTTAAAACTGTGCGGACCCTTTTCATATATGGTGGAGCTTCCTAAAACAGAAAAAAAGGGAAAATTTAACATGGTTGGATAAGCTTTACATTGTCAAATGAGAAATATTAATCAGCTGTTACACCTTACAATATATTATTTGCATTCTAACTGGTCAGTCCATGATATTTTCCTCTGCTAGATAGTTGGATTCCATCTACGACAAAGTAAGATGACATAACAAACTTGACAATAGATGCTCTGCCATGTTTGCCAAAAACAAATGGAAATACATGCATTTCATCCTTAAACTTAAGTGTAGTATTTTATAAGTAAAGTTTTAAAAGACATGTATTTTATTTTGAACTTTTAGAAGAAGTATATACAAAAACAAGAGACTGCCCTCACCCTGATACATCCACTGACTTACAGAAATGTCCATACAAGTAAATTGCACATTAAGCCACACTCAAGAGGGACACACAAATCAATATACAAAGACATTTTACAAAAAAGATAGCTTTTGTTGGTCTCGAAGTATTCTGCTATTTTGTAATTTAGACATGTGTGAGTAGATAAAATATGATACTATTTAGTTTGTCTCTTTATTGCTTCATTATGCTCTCTTCCACAAAATTTCTCTCTCTTCTACTTTCATCTCCTCAGGGCACATTCAAATACAAGGCGGAGAGTGACTTGCTGTTTGCGGAGCATCATAAGACTTTGCTGTATGACGGCAAGCTGTCCTCAAGCATTGCCTTCACTTACAACCCTCGCGCCACAGATGCCCAGCTCTGCCTTGAGTCCTCTCCCAAGGACAACGCCTCCATTTTTGTTCACTCACCCCATGCACTCATGCTGCAGGTAATTACGCCTCTGATTAAACATTTTGCTTGTATAGTTGGTGATAGGCATCCCCCTTGGAATTGCAGTTGCACTTGCTGGGATTGCCATTATTTAAATGCAACCTAAAGTCACCATTCTGCACCCATATTAAAGCAATCTCAGTACAAAATTCATTCACCAGCTGCTCCTTCCCTCCCACTGTTCCATATGTACCAGTCTTTACTTGTTCTTTCTTCTTCTGCGATAATGAAAGTGGCCTAGTTGGCATCTTTTTTTAATAGCCTCATTAGGGCAGAGGTGCAAATGTGTTGAGCTTGCCAGGCTGCTGCAGCTGCTGAAAAATGCCATCCTGTGTTATAATTATGGATTTAGCCTTCACTGGGACTGAGATTTAGTTTGGAATTACAGTAATTGTGCATTTTTCCCGTTAGAAGTAGTTGGTGAACTTTGTCGGCGTTTTCCATATGCTGCTTACAATTACACGCACACACACACACCACACATACGCATGCACATGCAAACACACAACCGCACAATGCGGTGTCTTCACTCGTGTTGGGTTGTCTTTTTCTCAAGCACTAATTGAGTTTTCTCTCATGCCCTCTCATAAAAGACGGTGCTTTGTTTCCTTTGTGTGGGAGGCTTTTGCTGCCATACATATGATCCCTCAGTCACTCAAAGTCTCACACACACACACACACACACACAGACACAGAAGAGTGTAAAATATGAATGAATATGTGACCTATATTTTCTGCTTTGCTATGCCATCCTCAAAAAATTCCAGGCCTATAGAGAGGAAAAGGTTTGGCCAAGCCACTACTGGTGTGGCAACATATAACAACACAGACACCAGCTCGTGTACCGGGCTACCAAACATTTAACGAAAGTGTTTTGCCTCATCCTGTATGTTTGTATGTATGTTTATGCTACTAGTCAACAAAACACTCAGTATTGACATCTTGGATTGTAGTTATCCTTTCAAACATTTATAATGGAAGCTGCAAAACATGTTGGCAAAGCCATTGTTTAAGTTTCGATTACATATTAGCAGTCACAGATTCAAAGGGTCCATTACAGTTTGTGCCTGTAAAAAGCAGATTATAGTGGTATGATAAACAATCACTGTTTTGTTCGGTTGTGACTATTAATCTGTGACTACTTATTTAGTGTACATGACTATGGTCTTCACAACAAATACCTGTATGACCCATATGTAAATGTTGGCTGTGTTAAATGTTGCCACATGTGTTTGTTTCACTAGGACGTGAAAGCCGTGGTGACTCACTCAGTCCAGAGCGGCATACACTCTATTGGAGGCGTACAGGTCCTCTTCCCTCTGTTTGCACAGCTGGATTATTACCAGCCCTCCAGCCATGAGCTGGACACCTCTGTCTGGTAAACACAACCACACACACACACAAACACACACTCTCACACACACTTTGATGGAATACTAAACCACTTGTAGTTTTTGTTTATCCTTCACTAAATCATAGGTTCATGGCTGTACACAGTCGCTCAGTTACAGTACAGTGCTATTGTTTTGCTCTAGAGTAACAATTGTGCCGTAATCCTGATGTGGGTGCATTCCTATGTTAGGAATATTCTGCAGACACTGTTCATTTTTGACTATTATAGTACAACAGCCAACTCATCTTAATTTTGTGTATGAGAAAATTATATTTATTAAAGAGGGACTCCACTAATTTGAAGAAAAAACGGCATTACAAAGCGTAAGGGTTGAGTTTGAAAGATGAGGGGATTCTCCAGGCAGGGGCGGTAAGAAAAGATGCCATCAAGCTGTATTATGAGGAAAAGTAGGACCTAGTCCTTTTGGACCTTTGCCCAGAGGACCCAGAAGTCAGGACATCCTTGTTTTTAAAGTGATATTGAACCGAGTGTGAATGCGCAGCCATATGAGTTATTGGTTCTTAATTGTGAACTGAAAATGTACTGCTCTAATGGAACATTTTGTTGAGTTAAAATAAACTTTATAATATCAGTGACTGGATGGTACACATGTTTATCAACAATTGTTTATGCTATCCTATAACTTTTAGCAATACCACAGTGAAAAAGAGACCTACAGTAACTTTTTAAAAGCACTTTGTTATATTTTCTACTTCTAATGTAATGCTGAGCTCAAACTTTGAGGCCATCTTGCTTGGGAATTGTATCGTTGTTGTATTTGCTGCCCTCAAGGTTTTGCTAACTAGAATCTGCCCTCCTAACACAATGAGGACACGACACCCTCATTCAATCACTATTCATGTAGGATATGCCCTTCACAGTCAGGCTTTGTCAGCAGCTTACATAGATTATTGTCACTGTCTAACTCACTCTCTCTCTCTCTCTTCACTGTTTTTCTGTTGACCTCTTAGCTGCACTTTGCTATCCTTTGTGATGGAGCTCTTGAAGAACTCAGTGGCTATGCAAGAGCAGGTCCTGGCCTGCAAAGGCTTTCTCGTCATTGGCTACACTTTGGAGAAGGTGAGACAAACAAAAAATTGGCTCAGCTGCCAAAGAACACTTACCCAGCTCCTCACCAACACTTAATATGAGACAGACATTGTTTTCCCTCAGCTGTATTTGGAGGTCACAGCTGGCGTGTGTGCTTGTTAGGCAGAAGAGGAGCTCTTCCTGATCCTGTCCTTTCCTACCCCTTTCTGTGTTGTACCTCATTCACCCCTTTCTGCTTTCAATGTCTTTGACTCTTTTCACTGACATATCATCCTCTCCTTTTTCACCACCTATTGTGATACTTTCTGTCTCTCTGTCTGCGCTCCAGTCTTCCAAGGTGCATGTGACGCGGCCCGTCCTGGACATTGTGCTGGCCTTTTCCAGATACCTTAGCAACTTGCAGAATGGCATCTTGCTGCTCAAGCAGCTGTGCGACCACATTCTGTTCAACCCTGCCATCTGGGTCCATGCCCCTGCCAAGGTAACATGAATACACACATACCCAGCAGCACATTCCTTTGCATTTAGTTACATTTGTAAAGATGGAGATACGAGTGTAGACATGTAGACACACACATGTAGGACTCACACATGTAATTTATTACATACAGTTGTGCACACAGACCTGCACAGTCATAACCACCCGCTCCTGCTCTTTATGGTCTTGCCCTACTTTTTATTTTCAGTGTTTCAGAGTTCAGTTGAGAGTTCAAGGTTATCCCCCCACCTGTGACTCAGTGACTGCTATTTAAATGAGAATGGCTTGTCTGCAACCCTTAGGGGCTTGGAAGCCTCCACTTTCCTCTCATAGGAACAAAAAGCTAGGGCACACTAAAACTGGATTATTCCACTCAAACAATCAAGCGCGCGCGTGTGTGTATTTGTGTTTTCATACGTGCTCTGTCTTTTGTAGGTGCAGCTGACACTCTACACTTACCTGGCAACAGAGTTCATCAGTACAGTGACCATCTACAACACCATTCGGAGGGTGGGCACTGTACTTCAGGTCATGCATACACTGAAATTCTACTACTGGGTTATCAACCCACAGGACCGCAGTGGAGTCGTGCCCAAAGGCCTAGGTGAGGGTGCACACTAAATGCTTAAATCTACTATATGTAATGCTATGTAGTAATGGCACACTACTGATGTATGGTGTTCCCATTCCTCTTCTGGGTCTGCTTTTCATGTACAGATTATGCATGCACGGATAGAGTTCACATGCACATATGTGTATGTACACAAAAATATGGACACACACAAAAACACACTGCACCAACATCTACACTTCATCACTCCATGTCCTTCGACTGATAAATCAGGTGCAGAACAGAAAAAATGATTGATAATCTTTTAATTTCTCGCAATATTCTTCTGGATTGTGCTCAGTTGCTCATTTATTAGCCACTTTCAACAGCCATTGTTTGCTCCTTGGGTTTTCAGATGGTCCAAGGCCAAACCATAAGGAGATCCTTTCTTTGCGAGCTTTTCTGTTGTTGTTTGTCAAGCAGCTAATAATGAAGGTAAGTTCATGATGCCAATGCTAGACTACCCCCAACCCTTTATACAACTCTTGGTTCTAATTAGCTGTCAGATGAGGTGATTAAAGCCTTTAACCTTTATTACATCCTACTATTGCTAAATGATATGTAAATAATATATGTGGATGCTTGATTTTTTTTTTTTATATGTAAGGATAGTTTAAACTAGTAAGTTCAAAAAAATACACTGGGAAGATTTTATTGAATAGATCTAAATGGTAATATATCTGATTATTTCTGCTTACTTTAACAATGTTTTTATCTATATAGAGCTACATAAAGCCTGGAAATCTATCTAGACATTACATGTTTTTTTTTTTTATAGTGCTACTGTTGTTTTGCTCTATGTTGTCATGTCTTCTTAGACATGACAACATCTTAGAATAAAACAAACAATGAATGTCTCTCCATGTTTGGTTATGTCATTTTCACATTACCTGGGAATCTGAGGAAGGCTTATGTTAAATATAGTGAGTAAAACATAGTGAATCTTTGTGAAACAAAATTACAATTGTGAAATAATTTGTCCAATTAATTTCTAGGATTATGGAGTGAAGGAAGATGAGCTACAGAGTATCCTGAGCTACCTCCTTACCATGCATGAGGTAGGCATGTTTACTGTTGTTCATGCAGCACTGACCAGCAGAGACCTCACCACCAGATGGCAACATAACACTACTGCACTGTACTTTGTCTTCACACCATCTGATATGCAGAACAAGAGCAATTTCTGTTGCTATAGGCAGTGTCACTGTTCCTTGTTATTTTTCCAAGTCTGCCAGTTAGAGGTCCTGACTCCTGACAGAAGTGGTTTTGTTTACAGTCGAGTGATGCGTAACAAATGAAGCAGTCAGATCAGTCAGTAATGCAGTGAACCTTGTAAGAATAAAGAGTGATTACAGCATTGCCTGGAAAAGACTCTGGCATGTAGCAGCCCTTCATTTCATAGAGCACATATTGTAATTCTTTAATTCAGATGTTTATGATGTATTACATTATTTCTACAGAATTTTTACAACCATTCCTTCTCCCGTTACTGCTGCTGCTGCCAATGCTAAACATCACAAGAATAAATAGCAATGAGTGATGCCAATGTATTTGTGTTTATCTTGCATTGACAAGTACAACTGACTAAGCCTTCCTCATAATTTAAGATATCCCATCAAAAGCCTACTCACTTCAGCTTCAATAGATTCAGTTTTTTTCCACTACTCTCCTTAAACTCTACAATAGCCTCAAGTCACTTCTTCTCTGTCCCGCAGGACGACAATCTCATGGATGTCCTGCAGTTGTTGGTGGCTCTGATGTCTGAACATCCTGGGTCCATGGTGCAGGCCTTCGACCAGCGCAATGGGATAAAGTAATGAACACTGTTTATATTATCTACAGATGTTTTCATAGTTTTTTTTGTTTCTTCTCGAAGTTGGAGCTGGTTATTTTAAATTTTATTGCTTTAGCCTTGTCACTGTAGTTTTATGCAATGCTATTTATTTTGGAATCTGTTTTTTTTAATTCTATTTTGAGAATGTGTTGGCAAAAGCAGGATACAAGCTGTATTGCTAAATCTCTAATGGAGTGCTGCAAGTGTGTAGTATCAATTATATACTTAAAATATTGCCTTTTTAATTATTTATTAAAATGTATCTTAATTTACTTTGTTTTTTTTCACAGTGTGATTTACAAGCTTCTGGCCTCAAAAAGTGAAGGAATAAGAGTGCAGGCCCTCAAAGTAATGGGCTACTTTGTGAAACACTTGCCACCAAAGTAAGTACAGTCACAAAGCTAAAATCAAAAAGTGTATAATTGTAGTTTGGAAAATTTCTGTGTGTACTAGAAATGTAAAATGATGTATAAAAGTACACACTTATATAATGTATAGTAATAAAATCATTAACTGAAAGGAAGTTACATTTGGAAAATAACTGATTATTGATTCTATAGCTTTCTTCAAAACCTTTTATATATTTGCTTATGTTATAACATTTTTATGTTTGTAACAATTATAAAAAAGTCAGGTTCCTAAAGGTTCCTTATAGTGAGCAGAAAAACTCATTATACAGCTACATATATATAACGCAATCAAAACCGGATCTGTTGATGTGAATTCCCCATCCAGATGCAGGCCTAACTGTCAAAATAAACTAAAATGAATTATGTCGGTCGATTTATTTTTTTTCTTCAGATGAGCAGTCAAATGTTAGGTGTCGCACCAAAGTCCACTGAGCACAGACTTACTATAATGTCCAGTGTTACTTTGGTTAGGGTCAGATCATATTGCAAGCTGTTCGTTACTTAATTTTCACCAATAACCACCAGTTATAGTGTCTGCACCGTTTGCTGAAATAGGAGTGCCAGAAACAATTCTAGTCCTGTTTTGGCAACAGTTTTGAAGCCTTGTGATCCAGATGCAAGATTGACTGTGAGACTGTCTGCAAACAGACCACCATTTTTAGCTGAGCAGCAATGCTAAAATTGGAGTTGATCCACGGTCAGAGATGAAAGCGACAGAGACTTCTCTGTGATGTACTGCTCTTACTTAGTCAGCAGGGATTCTATTTAATTTCCTGCATGTCAAATATCAGCTGGAGCTCAGCTGATTTACACTCCTACAAATTTCAACTCCTGCTATTATTTGACTCATCAGAAACTCCAGAGTTTGCCCGTGTCCTTTCTCAAAATGTATGATATTCCAGAACATTTTCAATATGACTTGATATTATTTTTCAAATACAAATGACAGTATTTTAGTGCGTTTTTATAGCATGTTCAGTTTAGAAGAAGTGCTTCATTGTTTTCTGATACAACAGCAGTTGACCTTTGACCTCCTAATATCCTGATCAGGAGGAAGTCTGAGGTTATGCTGAGTCATGGCCTATTCTCCCTGCTCATTGAGCGCCTGATGCTCCACTCCAGCCAGTTCAGCATGACAACCTACAACGTACTCTTTGAGGTCAGTCCTCTGCATATGTACACACTCCAGGCCTGTGCTTACAGGACTGAAATAGAAAACACTACATCACAAGATTTATTTAGTTGAAATAATTTTCACATTGTTAACTAACTTTGTCTTTGTCTAATTTTTTGTTATTTTGCTTTATTATTTAACATGTCAATTTATTAAGTTAGTTGAAATAATAAATTGTATGGCTGACCACCTGCAGAAACTTGATTTGACAATTATTCAGCTTTATACGACGTGATGGTGAACCATATACACAGCTTTGTGTATCCATACTGTGGTTTGTTTCTCTGTTATTGTTGAGACCGATGTGGATATTTATGACTTGAATCTTCTCTCTGTCCCCTGGTAGATTCTTACAGAGCAGATCTGCACTCAAGTGATCCATAAACAGCATCCGGACCCCGACTCCACTGTGAAGATTCTCAACCCACGTAAGTGCCTCCTCAGCGCCACACTACTCTCCTAAATCATCCCCTGCAGCATACCCTCTACATACCTATTGCTGCATTCTGGCACTAGAGGATATTCCCTTTGGAACTGTGCAATCGCTGTATACAGTCAAACAAATGAATGACATAAATTTTGCAGCCCGAGTGTATTTTCATACAACTGAACGTCAGACGTAAACCTAGAACGAGGATGTTGCAAACACTTTGACAAATGTACACACATCTGCTAGTTTTATTGGAAGACGGTATCATGTTTTGTCAGGATTAATTTGCATATAAAGGAATGATAAATGTTATGAAATTGCATTTCATTCAGTGTGTGGAAAATATTATGTTTGTGTAGGCATTGAATACATTTAATCAATTATTTAATTGCATTAAACTAAATAAATTTAGTTTGTTTTAATGCATATGCTTTAATCATAATGTTTATCAGTATTTTTATGTGGAGTACATATTTAATATTTTATATAAACGTTTTTATATGTTACCATCACACTTGGTATATCATATATTTATGTATAGTATAATATATAATATATGATTTAAATATTTTTATTGATCATGACAATAATCAAACCAATTTAAATATCATTATTTATGCCAATGTAAAAGAGAAATATATTTAAATGCACAGATACCGTCCGTATGTGTATGTACTTTTTTAATATATACACGCACATGTACATAAAAGTACAGTACTCGTTTTTTATGTGCGGCAGCTTAAGCTGAAATGGCCACTCCAAGGTTTGATCAGTGTTTGCATCTTATATTTTTAGGCCATTACTTACCTCCAATTTCAAGTCAGCTCACAAAATCTTTTCATATGTTGAAATCTTAAGGATTCATTTTAGCCAAGAGAAGAAAACATGTACCTTTCTTATACTGGTGCTTCCACACATACATATGTGCACGCACTTGCAAAACAGCTTTAATCAGTTTGAAATCCAAGCCCTTGGTATAATCACAACCAAGGTTTACTTCCAACCAGCCTTAATCTGACAAAGTCCTGCTGTAGTCACACATTGATCATCTTAAGCCTTTATTGTGTTAAAAACTCTGCTACCCAACCATCCTAGACAGGCGGTATATATCATAGACACTGTGTATGGGTTTGTACATTTGAGCACATTCTATGGAACATAGAGAGGTGGTCTGTTTCTCCTTTGCTGTGCATTCTCTTGATTTAATCTGCGACAAACTCCCAAAATGGCCCCCTGATTGCAGTCTTTAGTAACGTCAGAGCCAATCAAACAAACCGAGGAAGTACCGTTTCCCTCAAATTAACTCAAGGGAAAGAAACCAAGAGCAAATGGAAAAAAGAAGGGACTACGCCATCCCTCCATCCTCATTCCCGGTACATGCTGGGGTAATTTTCTGGCGGTAAAGGTTCAGCGACTCATAATTTGAGTGACTAAGGCGTAGAAACAACACAACCGTCTGCCGGGGCAAGGGGGCATCGGTTAGCGCCAAGGTCTGAAGAGACAAGTGAAATCCAAGCCCTGCCGTCTCTCAACTCAAAGCAAATGGACACTGACATTGTCTAGATAATTCATCTAAACAGTCAGTCTCTTTGGTTTAACCAAAGCCAAGCCCTTCCACAAGGGCCTGCGACTCTGGCGCTCTCGTTTGAAACAATACCAAAACCATTACAGTATGATAAAGATCAATGGCCTGGCCCTTTTTTATTCTCTTATGTTCTGTTTTTCTTGCCACAGGCACAGCTTTTCAGGTGTGTAGAGCTGGGAGTTCAGATAGTTTGTGACACAATGATTTGCACATGTTAAGACCAATGTATGATTTAGTTGTTGATTTGTGCAGTTTCTCCTTCTGTGCCCCAAAGCAAGTTTTATTTCCAAGCAGTATGCTGGATGTTTCCAAATACCAACATTTTTTATCTTAATCCTTAAAAAATAAAACTTTAAATAAACACAAGCTACAGTATCATTTTATTTTTATATTAAAAAACTACAGATATACATTCTGATCAGATGTATTTTGATTTTTTTCAGCTGCTCTTGCATTACTTCCTGCAAAACTGTAAAAGTTTTTTTTTTTTTTTTTTAAACTCTACCCTTAAACCGATTGGTTATATTTCTGTTAATATTTCTAGAAATTCTGAAGGTAATAGCTGCACTGCTGAAGAACTCTCCCCCGTCCCCCGAGACCATGGAGGTGCGCAGGGTCTTTCTGTCAGACATGATCAAGCTGTTCAATAACAGCCGGGAGAACCGCAGGTAAGAATTCGACCACTTCACAGGATAGAGAACTACATCACACGCTAGTCCAGTGCAGTGTTTACATGCCAGTGGGATTCACACTTTTTTTGTTTCAGGAGCCTGCTGCAGTGCTCGGTGTGGCAAGAGTGGATGCTCTCTCTGTGCTTCATCAACCCGCGAAACAGTGAGGAGCAGAAAATCACGGAGATGGTGTACGCCATCTTCCGCATCCTGCTCTATCACGCCATCAAATATGAGTGGGGCGGTTGGCGAGTCTGGGTGGACACCCTGTCCATCACCCACTCCAAGGTCAGAACACTCATTATATCTCTGCACGCCTCACACACACATGCACACACACACAGGTTAGACACAGCTTTGTTTATCTTTCTCTGTGGATCTTGTTCTATCTCTTCATCTGTTTCATTTTAAAAAAATTTTTGTGTTACAGTACGTTTCTGTTTCTCTTCCTTTTACTTCACACACTCTTCATCTCTCTAGTAAACACAAGAACATACACACACATACACCCACACACACATTTGCAAACACACACTCACATCTTGCTTCAGTATTGTCAGCCTAAACATTTACCACATGACTGTAACCGTAACCCTCGTCCTCAGTTTGATTCCAGCCAAAGGGACAGTATTCAGTCAGCGCCATCAATCCTGTCACCCATATGTTTAGTTTGAATCTGACATAATGCAATTCGTCAAATAAGAAATTAGAGAGCATTATCGTCTGACTCTCTAACTCGCAGCGTAGGCTAGTACAGTAATTGAGCCTTCCCTCTCTGTGCCCATCAGATTAAGCTATGGAAGCCATACCGTGATTATAATTGAAAAGCTAGTTGCAGTATAAACCAATGGTTCCACTAGCCCTTTATTTATGTATAGAGTCTTTTTCTTTCACATTGTACAGATAAAAATAAACTTCTGGCACTTCTTATTTCCAAAAGCTGAATTCAAAATACTGCTTTAGAAATTCATTGTTGATATCATATTACACTACTCTGTTCCAAAGCAGTGAAGTAATTGNTAAGCCTGGCAGATTGAAGGTTGAGTTAAAGAAGTGCTTGTGATATGAGACGCCTCACTGTAGCGTTGGAGTGCTGTGAGTGTGGGCGTCCAGTAGGGGGCACAGACATACTGCCTGGGAGAATATCAACATGAAGGCAGCAGTTAGCAGGCTGGCTTGTGTTGAATGCTTAATGCTCTGAAACCACAATGTGTCTCCACACCTCTGAACACTGTAGCAAAAATAAAACATGAAAGTCCAGGACGGTATTTGATGAGGGCACACTGTGGTGACAGTGAAACCATGACATGTATGAACATCAGCAGAGGTCTGCACAATTTACTGGATTGTTCTGTCATTACATCACTGTTAAAATATTAAAAAACGTTTGTATTATCCCTCTGTTTAATACACACGTAATTTAAAATATAACAATTCTGTTGTGTTGCTATATTTTTGTTGGAAAATATGTTTGTTAATAATATTATTCAGATATTTTTCTATAGCTATTTATGATGTACATTTTATCCATGTAGGATGTGGTTTCAGCTGCAGCTTTTGTTCTTATTTTATTTATTCATATAGCTACAGAGTGTTGGGGTCTCGCTTTGGAACGTAGCAAAGTGTCTAGGTTGGTGTTGTGCAGAAATTGTTTATTGTTCTTTGTACACGACAGGATGTAATTGCCTTTTTTTCCTATAATTGCACAAGATTAATGTTGTTCCTTCTTGACTGTAGTTACAATGCCCAGTACTCCTCTAACAACAGAATTTCACACACATAGGGTGTGTGAATAAACCCATGCACTTGTAAGACGTGAGATACACACACACACACACACACACACACACACACA
>JAPMOB010210604.1:0-17207 GCA_029875015.1 Lepomis gibbosus | reverse complement strand
TGTATATATATGTATATATATATGTGTATATATATATATGTGTATATATATGTATATATATATGTGTATATATATATATATATATGTGTATGTGTATATATATGTGTATATATATGTGTGTGCATGTGTATGTATATGTATACGTGTTCTTTCGTGAGATATGTAATGTCTACCAGCTCCTGTTACATATATGATACTGACCTCTGACTTTGCTGGAGGACTGCAAATGAAACAATTATATACAAGAATAAAAGTATATGCAGTAGGATCCTTTTAAAATAATAATGAACAGGAAGGATTAATTCAGAATTTAATACCTATGAGGACACAGATAAGTGCCGCCCCTCAATTGAACCCTGACAAATTGAAACGAGTGAATTCAGATTTTCCATACGCGAAGCCAAGTTCTCCGTACATATTGCATTCCAATAGTTAAACTAATAAAAAACCATTAATACAGTGACAAAAAGTAAAATGTCCGATGGAGTATATAGATGCATGATTGCAGACAGTGAAACATATCAACATCCCTGGAAAGAGAGAATTACCACCACTTTCAGTAAGCAGCTGAAAGAACCAACCTTGCTATTGTTTATGCAAGATAAAAAAATGATCTTATTATTATGTGTTGTTTGTGCTAAAATGGGCGGTGCTCAGCCTGAACACCCAGAGCATGCCCTTTTGCATGTACCTGTATACCTGTGCAATTACAGACAGGTAGAACACATGTTAAATCTCTTGCTCAACTCAGTCTGGCCCACAGAGCTTAATAACTCAATTAACCCAGGCCATCATTTTGCTAGTCACACTGGCTCAGGTATCAGCCACTGGCAGTGACTTCCAACACAGCCCCAGATCCAATTTGTGCCCTCTGCCCTCCAAAGATAAATAAAGGAATGAATCCGTCCTCCCTTCGTGATCTGAGTATTGACAGAACAGCGAGTGGGTGTGACTGGCTCTGACGACCAGAATGCTTATCACATTAGTTTCATGCTCCTATCTCTGTGTGGGGTAAATCAGAGAGAGAGATAGGAAGGAAAGGGAAGGGAGTAAGCTAGAGAGACAAACGCAGAGGCAGAGAGAGGATAATGGAGAGTTGGGTGAGTAAATGAAGAAGTGCGCCTTGCATATTGAGTTTAAATTGTACTGTTTAGCAGACTCGCTCTCAGCTGCTTATTTTCTGGTGAATTAGAGAAATGATGGCTGATATGACACCACATCTTAGTTGGACCTGAAGGTTTTTCCATTCCTATTAAGAGGTTTTGGTGGAGTAGAAGCTGTATTGTAATCATAATTTCCCTTGCAGGATCAACAAAGTGGTCGCCCAATTCAATCAGTCATAGTTGCTTCAAATTCACAGGATATGACCAGTCTGATTAGGTCTAATTTTATAATGCCAGCACACCATGCTTGCCCATTCTCTGTAGGTGTACTACATCTCCAAAGCTGTACTGAAGGTAGCCAACAAACAGTACACTACACTGAAGAACGACTACGAGATGACCCTCCACGCTCATTCATCCATTGTGCCATGTGATGACAGTGTGGGCATCCCCTCAGTGCACTGTGACTTTGTGCCCATCGCAGAGCTGGAGAACAGAGACAAGGACGCGATCATTGGTAAGAGAAGAAGTTTGTGAATCAGACTTTATTTTTACATTTCTGC
The DNA here is from genome assembly GCA_029875015.1 of Lepomis gibbosus. NCBI lineage: Eukaryota > Metazoa > Chordata > Actinopteri > Centrarchiformes > Centrarchidae > Lepomis > Lepomis gibbosus. The sequence continues at coordinate 15,541 of JAPMOB010210604.1, read as the reverse complement.
CATTTAACCGATAACTCACTCAGAACAGTGAGAGAGCTGGTAGAGGCTTAGTGACAAGGACAGTTAGGGGACAAAGGCAAAGGTAGGAGACGTGGCTGCTCTGTTTTTTAGCCTCACAAAACTAGACTACATATCCCAAGCTTCAGTTTTGTGATCGCATCAACTGTTCCAGATAGTCGTGTCAAACCAATCAGTAATCTGTGCTGAGGGCTCAGATGATGACATGACTCGCTCTGTCTCCTAACTTTGTGAACAACCACTGAACACACTAGATGAAAAATGTGAGAGGGGAGATTCACCAACTTTGTGGGATATTTTATTGCTACAAATGCATTCAGATGTTAATTTTTGTGGCTAGATGATTCCACATTCCTGAGTGACTTCCATGTGTAGAACGTCTATTTTGAAAGCAGACTCAAAGACAAACAGCCCGGTCAGTGTTGCGTTAGTTCGATCAGGTAGAGAAAAGGGTTATATTGATATCTGTGTGAAGACGAGAACTGTCAGTAGTCACTATGCACTATGGCTTACTTGGTTCTGTGTCTCTGTTAAGAAATGCCTTACCAGAACACATTGGGCCTCATGAAAGAACAATTTCCTATTTTTATCCTAAACCTCTCAAACTTTCTTTTGTGATGTTTCTTGTATGAGTGTTCCAAGTCGGATTAACCAAACTCTTAATTGCACAAAGTTGGACAACAGCCGGTTGAATGCCACCTGTTCATGAGGAGATGCGCATATGTGACATTTGGCTGCCTGTTCAGTTTGTTCACAAAAATGTTACCAGGGAGGAAAAAGAAGAATTTTTTAAACTGTTGGAGCTTCAAATCAGCAGATGAAAAAATAAGTTTTGCGTTAGAGTTTAGTGTTAGAAGTATGTGTTAGAGGACACAAAACAGTTCTACTGTTACTATAATACTATAAAATATTAATAGCACAGATGTCAGGAATGTGTCATCAGCGCTCTGCTGTGACAGTAATAAAGAGTGAAAAGTTTGAGGTGAAGTTAAATGCTAAAAAATGTCATTCTAAAGCAAAGTGGTCCATAAGTGATATGAAAGCCGGTCACATGACAGTAATGGAGATATTTGATGACAGAATGTTGTGGGTGATGTTAAACTTTCTGGTTCAACAGAGAATATACCAACCTATAAAAACCCTGACGGCATGAGAGAACTACTGAACTGTACATCTTTACGTACCGAAATATGCCAATAAAATCTACAAAAACTTGCTGAATTGGCAGCCGTGATGAGGATAATATTGTGAACTTATTATGATATCAGGTGAAATTATTTGTTTTTTCTCCTGTGGGGAGTCAGACCACCTGTACATGTCCCGTATATTAGTTGCTGCCAGCATTAGAAGAAATTGGGTTATCAGCTGGATCATCTTCAACTACTCAGTCAAACCAAGCAATTATGTTAATAAGTTATACATAATAAGTAACAGATATAGATGGTAAAAAGATGGCTCATAGACAGTCAGTCATGTACGGCTGTCATAATTCGTCATGACAGGGTCAGAGGAAAGGTTAATTCAGACGTATAGTAAAGAGGAAAGATAAAAAGAGGATAACGTTCATTCCATTGTTTTATGAAGGTTAGCTGGCCTCTATGACTGACAGTAATGTCTTATCTCTGCAACCGGTAAATTAGGATGGTCCAAGTTGAGACTGGGGTTGAAATTAGTGATTTAACTCTTTGATGTCTGCTCAGTATTATGGATGTCATTTTTGGATAGGATGTCATTTTTAAAAATTACTCTTTGTCTGTATGCAGTTGAAGAGTGTTTTGGTTAACCTTTTACAGACTCACATTAATCATTTGTTTATATTACTTATGAACAGTGTTGGGGCGTAACTAGTTACAGGTAATGTTGCTATACAGTTGAATTTCAAAATATATGTAATTGTAATCTGTTACAGTTATTGTGAAAAAAACAAATTACAGTTACTTATGAAAATCTTCATGATTACATTGGGGTTGTATCTGAATATTTTCTGTAAAAAGCCAGGCTGTACGTGTAATATTCATTTTGATGCTTTGCATGTTTTTCATGTGCACAATGTCTTCCTTTGCTATTTCCAGCTTCAGGAGTTTAGTAAAGCTTGATGCTATTCTGATGCTTTTGATAGGTTCTCATGTTTGAATTTGAAGGGCTGCCAATCTGCCTGTTTGCCTCTCAAGCCGTTTATTGAAAATGGTTAACTGTTGAAAACTTTCATTAGAAATTTAGAAAATTAATCAAAGCAATTAAATATAATAAGTTACATTACTTTGAGAAAGTAGTTGAAATAGTTTAACTACTATTACCTTTTAAATAAGTTACCGATTACAAGTTACCCTGTTAAATTTCTAAAGGAACCTTCCCAACACTGCTTATGAACAGGGGTGGATATCACTTAAAAGTTTTCAATATGAGTGTGGACGAACATGAAAAATACATTTACATATTAAATATATACTAAAATTTTGAGGTATACAAACATTTTTTCGTACAAAATCCTATGCTTCTTCTAAAAACAACGCAAAAGCTGGCAAATGTTAAATGATGTTGAAATGCAAGAAGCCATACAAGAATTTAAACTTTAATAAGTTAACTTTTAATTGACAACAAAATTTCAAATCTGACCAGACATCCAATTCAGTACATGACAGTTTTTTCAGTCTGCAAAAAAGCAACACCTTTTCAAAACAAGGTGACCAATTGCTAAATAGGAGTCTAACATAATGCAGCATAGCTACAGTAGAGTTTAAAGAGCCCTTTCACACTAAATTTTGTTTGGATGAAAAAGATTCTGCGCTGACCTCTGTGGGTGGAAAGGTTCAAGTCTGCTGCATTTCTCACGATCAGCACAGGTCGTTGTGGTCTCTTGTACTGGGATTTTACATTGCACAACAATGCAGTGCGGTACTGCACAGGGTCAGCAGAGCATACGGCAACTGCTGGATGGCAGCACAAGCGGGGCTATTATGTCTTTTTATGTGTTTACATGCCATGTTGGAGAACAAATTAAAGGTTGTAAACAGCATACTGTAATCTATGCAGTGGAGGATTCGTGTAGCTTTACATCCGGAGTAGTAATATTGCATTGTTACATTAGTGTAAACTGCGAGCAGCCTTGAAAGCCAGCACAGCAATACACTACACAGTTTAGAGATGCACTGAGCAGTTTACCTTGAGGAGTGTGTTGGTCGCAAAGGGGCAGCGTTACATGTCCTGTGTGTCATCTGTTGTCTCTCCATTCCCTTTCCCTCTCCACTCCTCTCTCCCTGCTCCTTTGTTAAATAGGGGATTATAACATGGTAATGAGAACTGTCAGCCTGTTCCTGTGGTGATAATGGAGTTCAGAGGTGGATGACATCGTCTCAATCATAATGGAATTAAGAGGGGCTGAGAGAGCACAGAGAGAGCAAGAGAGGAGCGGGGGAGGAGGGGGGAGAGGGAGAGTTTAGAAAAAGGTTAGCAGAGGTAGCAGACAGGTGGATGAAATTCAGAGAATGACTGGTTTGCAAAAACTGTCCTGTAATTCTGTCCAGTCATTTTATTTAACGCATGGGCACAAGTACTGACACAATGAGATGAGCGACAGAAACTTAACCAATAAAAATGTCATTATTAAGCGATTTAAAGGTGTCCTATGCAGTTTTTTTTTACCACCAGTAGCGCTATGGAGCAATGTTTTTATGCGTTTTATTATGTTTTGTTATCGTTTACACACAGAAGGACACACGCTCTGCCGACTGTGTCGCAAACTCCAGAGGATACTTTAAGTTGCTTACAGCATGCGTACAGCATCTTAAATGTGGCTGCCCTTTTGTTACATATGAATGCAAATTGGTTGTAAGACTATTTTATCAGAAAAATGAGGCACATCAATACTCATCACGTGATTGCCATTGTTTGATTTTTTTCATTGTTTTTTCCCCCCGCATTTTATAGAAAATTGTACACACCATGCATTCTATGTAACCCTTTGTGATAGCACTGTGATGCATTAATCCTGTCTTTTTCACACAGTTCCCTAAGTTATCTGTATTTGTTTCCTTTGTTTTTCATAACCTTCTGACAATCCTATTTGTTGAACAATAAGCGCTTTATAAATTAATTTGACTTGTTCTGATTTAGTGTTTGATATTAGTCATGGTAGGCCAGACTCTTCACCTTCTTAGAGCTCAGCGGCGACTGCTCCTCAGTCTAGTAATCCTGAATGAAGTTTTTAGGCCTTGAGCATGACAGGAAACATGAATGAGAAATGAGCGTGTTTGTTGTGATTTGGAGAGTGGGCCTGGGTGTTAGCCAGCCTTTTATGACATTTATGTCAGTCTGCTGTGAATATCAGAGGGGTGTCAACTCTCTGTCTTTACTGCTTATGATGTGTTACCAGTTCATATTATGGTAGAGCAGGGTTATTCAATTACAAGTTGAAGTGGGCCAGATTTTAAAACCAGGAAATGTAGATGGGCAACCTATTTAAACCTTTTTTTAGCCTTTTATATGACTGTGGTAAAATAGCAATGTTTTTGTTTCACTTATTTTATAATTTGTAGTCACATCTAGTCACACCGTGCATAAGCAGAATAAAAAGAGCCGTCATTGCACACAACCACAACAAGTGGCAATAACAGTGACCAATAACAATTACAAAGCGTTTGCTTTAAATCACAAAGACATGTGATTAGGCATACCCTTGATTATGCATCCCACAATATGTTGATATGTAGGCGACAGTTACACTGCTGACGTGACTTTTTGGTCTGAATGAGAGCACTGACTTTTGGCTCATAAGATTTGAAGAGTGCTGTCAGTCAGGGAGCAACGAGAGTTTTTTATTGTGTACGAAAAGCTTGATTTACATGTACCCCTGTTAACGTTAGGAAGCCGGTGCATGTTGTTCAATCCAAAACTTAGGCCCCTGAGCGACGCTCCGGTCTCAAGGTAATGGATGATTGCATGGTAACCTTGTCAATGAAAGGGACCTCTTCCTTTGCTCTGGAGGAAAAATACCCTTCTGTTTCAACAGTCTTCTTTTGCAAGGTCCATCACCTCTGTGGGCAGAGTCCATCCAATCAAGAAGTGGAGTTCCCTTTCAATTCAGACTCACAAAGAAATCTGTCATCACATCAGTGATTTGTGCTGGTGCAATGCTTTTGCATAGGTTTGGAAAATGCAGCATCCTGCCTGTGCTCAAGTCAGTTGTGAAAAGAGTTTGACTTGGAATGCGCACATCTGTTCCAGATGATCACAGACAGTTTCGTCTCTGCACAGTAGTCCCAAATTTCATTCATTCAAGTCATTCACGTGTTGGAATATGTCGCTCAGAAAGCAGACTTTGGTCATGAAGTGGTCGTTCAGCATTGTTTCCACGTTTTTGTGCTTTCTACTGCGGAGGAAAGTTATGATCTCCTCTCTGAGATCACAGAAACGATTCAGTGATTTGCCGTTGCTCAGCTAATGACACTGTGCAAAAGCAGACAGTGATGCTCAGCAGACCTGTCTGAATGTAGTTGTCAGAATAAGTGATGTTGGAGGCTTGATGTGGAATGATTAATTATAGCCATCACACTGTCCATTGTCGTTTTTTAAGCTTGGCCTGTACTTGGCCGCACCAGGGTATTACGGCTGCGATAGTAAGGTGCAGTCTGCACTTAAGTGTCCCTGTCCTGTGATCCCTCTGGAAAGTTTGTCGGGAAAAGTGTTTCTCAATGTGGTGCCTCCAAATATTATATTCTTTAACTAATTCAACACACTCATTGCACGTTTGGAGATGGAAATAAAAAGTACCAGTCCAGGCAGGGTTAGACTGACTGTTTTAATTGTCAATTTTACATTTCAGGGTTCATAGAGGCATATTGTCAGTAGAGCACTAACCTACTTGAGTCTGTCAATAGCCATATGTTTTGAAAAGCTAACATTCACTAGTGGTCAGAACTCACATGAGAAAATGTTGATTTTTTTAAAGATATGACTGCACTATCAACAGATATGAGAAGGAAGTGAAATGGCTCACTTGTTAGCTACTTCTGTACACTAAACTGTATGTGGTTTATTCTTTTTGTCATAATTAGATTTATGTATCCTCTTGTAGGTTGCTTATGGGCTGGATGTGAGTAGGCCCGATCTAGAGTATATGCAGGAGGCATTTTTACACTTTTACAAGACTCTCTTCACATAACACACTATAGCTTCCTTTTTCTTAATGTACCTCATTGTGAGCATATTTGTCCACCTGTATTTATGAGCTATCTATAGATGGAGATGTAAAAATTACTTTCTCTGCCTCTAGATGTGATTGGAGTGTGTAAGAGTGCAGAGGATGTATCCCGTATCACCACGAAGACGAGCAGAGAAGTCTCCAAGAGGGCCCTCAACCTAATAGACACAACTGGCAAAATGGTGACAGTCACGTTGTGGGGAGAGGAGGTAATAACTATAATCTCTATGTTTCTCTCTTTTCTCTCTTCTCTCTCTTCTCTGTATGCAGTGATGGATTTTCGATTTAACATAAAAACATGTGGAGCAGGATGTAATTAATCGTGTGTTTATGAAGGTGCCCATCCGTGTATGTGCATACACGTAACCTATCTCTGTGTGTGCTCTTGCATGCAGAGCTGTTTGATTGGGTTTTCTGGGCTGTAAAATTTGGATCGGTCAAATCATTCCTGTGACCTTCAGGAGTGTTTTGGACCAGAGTGCCTGATTTGAGACAGAAGGCTAAATAACTCTCGAATGTGCATGAAATGGCACTATTCTTCTCTAAGCTCATTCAATCTGCAAGCGCTAATCCCTCCTCTTTGCCAAAATCCAAAAATGACTTTCAAATTAACTTGTAGGTTGTCCAATTATAAAAGCAAACTATACCACATATTACTTTCTGGTCTCTCCAAGCTGCAGACTTAAAGTGTAAGAGACAATAATACAGCTGTTTTTGTCATCTCTTGTTCTCCATCTTCCTCTCCTCAATTACTGTCTTTGACACAGTTTTTTTCTCTCTTCAGGCAGAGAAGTTTGACGGCTCTAGACAGCCTGTGGTCGCCATAAAAGGGGCTCGCTTGTCTGATTTCGGGGGCAGATCTCTCTCTGCTTTGTTCAGTTCAACAGTCATGGTCAACCCAGACATACCGGAAGCCTTTAGACTCAGGGGCTGGTGAGTCACGCTGGTGTGCGCGAATACACAAACACTCACACACACACATTCATAAACACACACAGAATTATGCGCACATTATGGTAATGCTGCTATGTACAGTGCACATGGACTTTATTGCAAGAGAAGATTATATGTAAACGGGCAGATAAATCAATCTATAGAGAAATTTTATCTCCTTGTTGCTTTAATGCTTACATAGATAAAACAACCTATGACAAATACTAAACACAGGGCATTCTCACACACGCACGCACGCACGCACGCACGCACGCACGCACAGACAAACAAACCTAAGTGCAAAGCCCTGATGATTATGTGTCAGGAGACAGGTGGCATGTACCTCCTCAGTCCCAGCAGGACTCTAGACAGGATTAGATGGAGGGACTAACAGAAAAGCAGAACGCGGACATTTCTGGATTCCAGGTCTGAGCTGCTACTGTACGTGCACAGAAAGATGGAGACGCGTTGAGCCGCATCAAACTGGATTCTTATTAGCAGTTCCTGTGGAGAGAAGAATTATGACTCATTCACTCATTAAGGCTGTTCCCAAGTTTGGCCACCGCTGAAATGTGAATGCGTTTTTTCCTCTTCTGTTTTTTTCACCGTGTGTGTGTCTACATATCAGTGTGCATATGATTGACTGTGTGTTACACTGAGAGCTATTCTTAGGCAGAAAATTGCATCAAACTGCATCAAACAGCGCTCTCACAGCTTCAAAGTGTGAAAACAGTAAATAAAGGCGTGTTTGTTGGTACCTGTGGGCATTGTTCTGTTCACTCTTTCAGTCATTAATGTCTGGTTTATAAATTTGGTTAATTACTCCATTAACAATAGATTTGACCATTTTTGACTGTGTTGCATTAGTTGTACCGTGTGTGTTTGGGGGAGGGGAGGGGAAGGGAGGCTCCATTGCTCCAGCTTTAATCTTGGCCTTATTAGTCTCTGGTCAATACACCATCTCATCCTGACATTCAAAGGGCTAAATAACTAAAAACCAGCACTCCTCCCTCCTTTCATTCCTCCTTCCATTCTTCTCTAATCCCTGGCTTTTCCCCCTGATCTCTGCTGCTGCTTGGTCCTCTCTGCAGTTTACATGCTGACAGCAGTGAAGGAATAACAATGAATGTTATTCAAGGAGCAGACAGCTGTTTCCCACTCCTTTTTTAACATTTAGGGAAGAGACAAGGAGTATCTGTCTGACTCTAGTTCCTGTGGCGATGTGGTGCTTTGTGGGATTGTTTTGACCAGGATTGCTTGCATAATTGAGGGAAACTGATGAATTTGGAAGATGCCTTGATTAGATTGCTCTTCTCATCTAGAATGCAGAGCCGGAGTCACACTGATGCATTAAGATTTAAAGGGAATATTAAAAAGGTAGATGAATGAATAGATGGAGTGGGTAGACAAAAGGAGACTGACACGTTTTGTTGTTCTTTTTTTTACCCCAGTGAAGAAACATATGGACTGAAATGTATTTATCCATGATAGCCATATGTCAGATAAAATAGATTGCCATCAGATGCAGTGGTTGTATATCAGTTTAGGGATTTAAAGGAGTAATTCAGTCATTGCTGAAGATGGCTTCTTTGAATAATGTCAGATACAGTGCAGTGTGTTAGACAGTGCAGTATCTCCTTTGTAGAAAAATCTTTTAGTGTGACACGTTCAGATTCGCAGATCTCTACCACTGGTGATGTATCTTGTGTAGTTAAATCACCTCAGTATTCAGGGATCATTAGTTGCCTTCTCAAGCACGCTCTGTTTGTGTTTTTCATTTGACTCAACAAACCCTCCTTTCCTTTTCTTCTTTCTTTTAGCCTCGTTACACTCTAACCTCTGTTGTATTTCACATGTATTTGTCTTTGTTTTGGTAAGCAAGTGTGTTTGCACATACATTTATTTGCACATATGTGCATGTGTGTTTTCAATGTCCAACTTTAGGTATGACCGGGAAGGCTATGCGCTCAACAGCCAATCCCTGACAGAGACGAGGTCAGTGAGCAGTGGACCAAAGATGGACTGGAAAACACTGAGTGACGTTAAGAACGAACAAATGGGACATGGAGAGAAGGTAGTGCATACGTACATACATTTATTTATACATAGAAAGAGAGAGAGAGAGAGAGAGAGAGAGAGAGAATGTATGTCACCAAAACCCAGAGATATTCAGTTAATAAGAAGGGGTTTTGGAATATTCGCTTGACAGTAGTAGTTCCACATTGATTTTATGTTAAGACTAATCAATCAAATGAAACTATGGCCAAATCTGTCCAGACGTCAGATTAGAACTCATACTTTATTAATACACTATGTATAAACTAAGGTTCTCTGTCTTGATTTCACTGAGTGTGTTGTATTTATTGTGTTTCTGTTTGGATGTGGATTGATTTAGGCACATTAAAGGGCCAGAGTGTAAGACCGATTATAAGAACGGCAAACTACTGTGAAACAAATTATAACAAAAAAATAACTCATTTTACTTAAGATGTTTTATATGGCTGTGTAGTAGTGAACAAGTTTTGATATGAGGTGGAAAAGCCACAAGGTGTGCAACTGCGGAAAGTAAATCTTATTATTTGTGTTGCAGTTTCAGTCAGATCTCTGAACCAGTTCTTTATGAAAACTTTGGCTGGAAGCAGATTTGCTATGTGAGTCAGAAAATCCTTCCCTCACTTGGGCAGCTGGCTACTGTTTGAAGAAGAATGAAAGAAACCCTTACAGATATGTAACATCAGCATAGCTACAGTACAGACGATTTTGATAGCAGAACATCTTTCAGCGTTGTAAGACAAGCACAGTAAACACCAGGTTTTGGTGTCAGTCCCTGAGAATCAAAGAGTTAGAGCTTTACTGTTTTGCACCAAAGTTTTGCAGTCACACAGGGACACATCCGTCATGTTGACGGACTTTGACACCAAGAGCATTACTCAGATTTTCTTGACTTCTTTCTCTTACCTGCTCTTACCACCCTATCACTATGGCTTGTTCTGTAGCTACACATGCAGTATAGCCCACGTCTCACTTCAACTGTCAGAACATTTTGGAATATTTAGGAGATTGACATCAGGCATGTAAAACAAACTTTACTACTAAACATTAGAGGGTCACAATACAAGTTAAATAGTGCTGACTTTTTTTGTTTAGCCATATAGAGATTACACTGAGGGATCCTTTTTTAAAAGTGAACATGTGAATTTTGAATTTTGTGAACATGGATTTAGTGTGTGTGTGTGTGGGGGGGGGAGGTTAATTGTCCACTTCTTAGTCACATTTAGTTTAGACAAACAAAAATCCACAATCAGCCTTCTGTTTATTGGAAAAATAGCAGCTCTAGGCTGTGCCTCGCTATGACTTCATGAATTAGTATCGTTGTTTTCTTGTTTTAACTATGGGAGAGAGATAGCAAATCACATACTAGCTGGGCTGATTGAACAGCTGGAGACTGTTGGAGGAGCATATAAGAACTCTCAAATTGAACCATGTGCCATTTTAAGGAGTATCATCACACAGAATTATCATGTTTTCGCCTAAAAGTGGAGTGCATATAAGTGGTATGTGCCAAACTTTCTGTCTAATTAATTAGGTTTATCTCCGACAAGTCTCCCTCATCCCTAACATTTAATGAGAAGCCACTTAAGAGTAGCTTCAAGATCAATTTTGTTTCTAATAAAAATGTCTAATTATGTCTTAGAGGTGGAGGAAGCCTATAGGGCATAACAGTACCAGAAGTAAAGTGAAGACGGAGAATGTGGGAGAGTGAGAGACATAAGCTTTATGTCACTTAGCTACGTGTATGGGTGGGAACAAGGCCATGCGGGGGTTAGTGAGGAGGGGTATTGAGAAAAGGATATAGATACAGGAATGGTTAACAGGCAGATGTGGGGAAATGAGTTGAAAAGGTGAGAATTTGTAAATAATTCAAGCTCATTTTTTCTCTTTTTCCCCTCCTTTCCCCCCCTTCCCTTATTCTCTTTGTCTTCTCCTCTTTTCTCCCTCTGCCCTGTGTACCCCCGACTGTTTCTGTAATTGAACGGCTTTAAGGAGGTTGTCTATCACATACTCTGAGGCTGCTGCTTTGGTAATAATAATGAAATCCAAAACATTAGCTTCAAGTTTGAAGGAATCTAATTTGACATTCTACCTGTTTGCCTCCATGTATGTGCGTAACTGTGAATCTGTTAGTGTGTGTGTGTCACACGTGTGTGTGTGCGTGCACGTGCATGCGTGTGTGGGTGGGTGGATGTAAGTGTACAAGCCGTTTCTAATTAATGTAGCAATGTGTGTTGGGGTTTTGGGACAAGCATTAAAGTTGGCATGTGCAGCCACGTCAATTATGTGAAGTAGATTTTCACTTGGTTGCCCTTCCACATACAAATTTTAATTGCATTTAGGTGCCAGAAGGTGACACAGGGATTTGGTGTGATAAGAATGAAAACTATTTCCAGAATTGTGTGTGTTTATGTGTGCATGTGTATGAATCTTTAGGTAAGTCTGCACACACATTTTTGTGTTAGTGTGTCTGTGAGCGTTTTTGTGTGCTGCATTAGTCATGCTGCTCTTCTAGGTTCTCCTCAGTGTGCTTGAGGTTAAGACTTTGCCCCAAGGCTTCTGTGTACGCACTGGAATACAGAGGGAGAGGAGGAGAAAAAAAACACAAAAGGCGAAGGGGAGAGATGATGACAAATGCAGGGGGATTTATTTAGAGTGGTCTAGTCGTGATGGAATCGCCATGGTCCAGATCCTGCTGACCTCACATTCTCTGTAGCATCAGCCAGCATCACATGCCCTCAACAAGCTCTCAAATGTCCTGTTCTTTCCTTCCCGCCACGTCCACCCTCTTACCACCTTCCCCACCCATCGCCTTCCCACCTCTCCCGCCTTCCAGCGCTCCAATCTGCCCAAGTCTGCAAAATGTGATGAGGCAGGCATGCGGGTGGAAACATAAGAGTGGAGCGTTGTGGGAGAGAGGGCTGTTGCTAACGGGAGAAATTCTCCTAATTAAAAAAACCTCCTTAGTAAGTGTTTCGGAGGGGTTCTTGCTATGTGGCATGGGTACTGGGTAGATGGATGGGTGGACAGATTATGAGGCTGTGAGTCAGTGTTAGCTAGCGGGAAGAAAGTGTCAGAGAGCTCTAAGTCTGACTGACAGTATCTGCAGAGGTCGTGGGGACACCGGGCAGCATCAACCATCTCACAAGGGACGCAGAGAACACAATGGCCTTTTTCACATTCACTGCTCTTACTGAACACTTTACAGAAAGTGTGGGTTGTATAACGCAAGAACAGCATTGCTCAGTCAGTGTGTGTGAATTTGGCCAGCATCCTAGAGAGACTCTTTGATAGACTCATTTAGGCCAACATTAGTAATGAGTCTGGCCCAGCTCTAGCTTGTAGTTGTTGTTTAGAATGCATTTTAAAGCATTTGATTTTAAATTCTGGCTGTAATTCCAACATCTTGTTTAAGGCCTGCTCTCCTGGTAGAAGAAATACCCTCTGGTGAAGCTAAGAAAAAGGATTTTTCCGAGGTTTCTTACATGTGTATGTATATGGTATTTATCGCCTTGTGCTCGCACACGTGTGTCTGTTTATATCTCGCGTGTGTATTTGCATGCAGACCTGTACACGTGTGTGCCTCTTCCCAATGAGACAGTTCATCTTCTTTGTGCATTCTTTATATTTATATTTATGGAAATCTGATGCCGTGCTTCTCCACAGGATGAGAGAATAGCCCTTTCCCCCCCAGAATTAGCATTTCTTTCCTTTTTAGCAGTTGGTTTCTAGCAGTGTGAGTTCTGCCTCTTAAGGTGCTAATATCTGTTTAAATTACTGCAACAGCACTGCATTTCAAATCGATTCTTTTTGACTGTGTACTAATTTAAATTCACAACTGAAGGAAGTTCAGCTGTATTGCAGATGTGTAAGTTTGGGTCTTTGCATATAACCTTGCATGTTAGTCATGTGAACGTGTCTCTGGGCTGTGGGTATTAGCACAATTTATGTATTAGAGAGGGAGAGAGATTCGTCTCATCTCGCATCTATTATGCATAGAATTCTCAAACTCCCTCTGCTCTCTTTTTAAACTGTTCCAAGATTGTTTGGAAGTCAAATAGAGATGTGTAAACAGTGCGCATCTACCAGCTAGACTGACTTGTTGGCAACAGTTTTACTGATAATGCCAAGCGTGATCTAAGTTAATTTTTATTTTATTTAATGTTTCTCTTTTCACCCTAAGCTGCTTATTGGCATTCCTAAAACTGTTGAAGGATGTCCTGCCTGCACTAGAAGGAGCACTTTTGCTCCTCCTCGTCTCCTACATTTTTTGATTTAAAAATACCATTAACGAAACAAAAGCATATTCACACCATTTGAATGAGAACATAGCATCCACCTGAGGTTTTTCACCCAAAGGTTTGATGAGTTAATGTTTCTTTCTTATTTTGCTGTGTTTGACTGTATCCCACAGCTGTTTAATGGGACTGATATCACAACATTGTCACAAACCATTCCCACATACTTTCTGGACTGATGGTAGCATTATCTTGTTCACAGTACATATCACCTGAAGCTACACGGTGGTCACGAATGAATGAGTATGACCCGTACAGTCGTTACCATGCATGCCATGCATCACCTCACGTGCTTGACAACACACTCTGTCGACCTTGTTGTGGTTGAAAAAATCTTGTTTGGTCTGATGATTCCCACTTTCAGTTATCGGTGCGATTTTTTTTTTCTCATTGATGTTCCTTTACCCACTGGAAACATGTTTTAGTTTATGGCGGACAGGAGAGCTACCCTTTGAAGTAATCTGCTGTTGTACCCTAAAAGAAAAACTTTTGAAGCATTGTGTGTTCTGAAATTGGTCATTGTACCCAACCACTATTTTGTGATTTTGACTCTTGTGATTACTCATTGTGTTCTTATGGCCTGAGCCACCTGGCGTCTTGTTCATCTACCAAGATGCAGCCTCCTACACAACAAAGGTTTTGATGAGGTGTCTTGTTCCAGTCAATTCACTTTACACTTTTAAGATTGTTTCTTTTGAAAACCAGTCTTTGAATGCTTGTTCTTCTGACACACATAAACAGGCATTTTTAAACTATGTAAGCTCAGCACAGCTGTTTCTATCCTGTTAATTTAATTGCATGTACAGATAGAAAGAGATGATCCACTTTTGTGACCATCCTGGCTCAAATTAAGACAAAGATGGTCTTTTATTTGTTTCATTTTTAACAAGAAAAATTGTTTTTTTGTAAGAAGTCCTGTTGTGAGTACATGAGTGAAGCAGTCACACATCTGACTCTATTATTTACAGTAATCATTTCAGGTGGCCTTACACATACAGCCTGAAATTACAAGCTGTCTAGACTTGAACTCTTCATGCAGATTTGTTTCACGGTACAAATGCAATTGAAAATGTCTTGGTAACTTGGTTTTACTGAAGTCTAAGACTCAGCTGGATATGTTCTGAATGCCCTGTCACAAGCATGGGTCACGTTAACCGAATATTCTGTCATTTACTGAATTATTTTAACAATGATGGAAAAGGCTGTCTGTCATATGGACAGATTAAGACTATGGGCGATCGACCGTGATGCAGGCAGTTATCTTATTACTATAAGCAATCACCAACACAATCAAAAGAGAAAGTTAACAGTTAAACAGGGATCCATGACGCTGGTACCCGGACTCTTAATCTGTCATGAGTTTCTTCCTCCTGCGGCAGTTGTCCTGTGTCAGTTTACGACATTTCTGGTGACTTGAATTATGATTTTGAGCTCCAATGTTAATTAGTTAGTGAATCATACAGCCACATTGTCTTTTCTCCCAGCTCCAGCAGGAGCGATTTCACTGTTGCAGTTCCAGTTGCCAAAGTGATATATTTAATCCATTGCTCTTGAAATATGTCAGGATTTTGTTAAGGCGGCATGATGTTCCCTTCACATTCTCTATGCTAGAGCCAACCGGGTTTCACTAAGCATAAAAAATAATAACAACAATATACTAGAAGCGCAAGCAAGCGGGGTCCCTTGCTCCGCGGAGGCTGTGTGTGTGCACTAACTTTTATCAGCGTGGTCCAGAGATGGACAAGTTTGGTGCTGATTGGACTTGCGATTTTGGAGGAGTTAATTAAAATTAGTTTTTCAGTTTTCTTCCATCGTCAACCGTTTATCCTGTGTACAGGGTCGCGGGGGGGCTGGAGCCTATCCCAGCTGGCATAGGGCGAAAGGCGGGGTACACCCTGGACAGGTCGCCAGTCCATCGCAGGGCCACACATAGACAGAGAACCAGTCGCACTCACATTCATACCTAAGGACAATTTAGAGACACCAATTAACCTAGCCTGCATGTCTTTGGATGGTGGGAGGAAGCCGGAGCACCCGGAGA
>JAPMOB010210602.1:0-16003 GCA_029875015.1 Lepomis gibbosus | reverse complement strand
TGTGTGTGTGTGTGTGTGTGTGTGTGTGTGTGTGTGTGTGTGTGTGTGTGTGTGTGTGTGTGTGTGTGTGTGTGTTGAGAAAGAGAGAGAGAGAAATGTGTGAGGAAACGTCTCTCACCGGCCAGGCTGTTGTAACACTCCAGCTCTGCATTTTCCATGGCCCCCTTCTGCTCATCTGTCAGAGTGGACTTGCTGATGGTCGGCAGGAGGGGAGACGGAGGCTTGGAGCTGGTGTCCGGATCCCCCAGCACTCTGCACAGCCCCTTAATCTCCAGCAGAGCGCGGTGATACTTGCCAATCGCCTCTCGGTACTTCTTATCCTTGTAGCACTGGGTGCCTTGGCTCTTGAAGTCCAGCGCTCGTCTCACGACGTCGGCTGGCTCGTTGTGGGAGGGTTGTTTCAGCAACGACCCACCATGATGCCTCTGCTGCTGGAGCTGCTGCTGGTATCTGGCATCTTTGGTCCGGCTGCTGCTGTTGGGAAGCTGAGTGCACTGCTGGAGCCTCGGGGAGCCACCGCCGTTGTCGGTATGACTGCCTCTGCCACCCTCCACCCTGCCTTCGTGCCCAGCCTTGATCACGCTCATTTTCGACGTTATTTGATTATTGCTGCCCTGGTGCCCGGTAGTAAATTAGATGGGAAACTGAGTCTCTTTCACTCCATCTTCTCGGCAGTACTCGCGTCTTCGCCTCGCAGTGTCGCAGCTACGTCTCTGTGCGCAACCCTGCGCGATGCGCGCTCCTCTGTTGTCCGCCTGTTCTCGTATTTTTCTCCTCCGACGAGCCTATTGGTCATTAAATACTAGACCAGTGGTCCCATAGGAGTCATCCAGCAGGAAGAGGAGAGGTTGATTTGATCATCAGTTTATCTTGAGATAAATTCATTATCAGTTTGTTTGCAAAGTGGACACACTTTTAGTTGAACCCAGACTGCACTGACAGTGTTTCTTTGCTGAGTGATGCTTTATTCACAAAGGGAAATTACATCATTTAGACAGCCTTATTTGTTTTGAATTGACAGAAGTGTTTGTTTTTTATTCTAAATATTTTCACTGGAATGTTCCTGTCTCCATAGACATCAGTGTATTTTGTGTTTATTACCTTTCATATTTTATAAATTTGTGTTAATTATACCATCCAAATAAAACACATCTATACTTGGAGAGCATAATTATTATTATCCCAAGTTCATTGCATGGAAAATGCAATATTTCGGTCTCCTTAAATTTAATCTTACCCTTTCAGTCTCTCGCTTTTATCTTCAATTGAAGGAATGCAGTCAGATGAATCAGATAAAGCTCATCCAGCATGTCGTCTCTCGCCCGAGCAGCCTGCAGCCTGCTGTTCTCTCTGACTGCTCGCATTCTGTGCAGGCACTTTGGACAGACTCATCATAGGCTACAGTCCCTAATGACAGGCTATGATGTCATTCAAACCGGGGTTTATGTAGGGTAATGGTGTTGTGAGCCTTTATTATGAAGGGGGAAGCAGGCAGAAAGGTGATGAATACGGTCGTCCCTTTTACCCTGACAAAAGAACCTCTTATTTGACTGCCACTTCACCAACAGCACTGGGTGTGTGTAAGCTTGTGTTCACCATGCTCCAAGCCATCTGTTCTGTCACATTCACAGGGCAGTGAACTCAGCTGTCTGGGTGTGCCTCTGGAATTTAAGCTCTCTGGAGCAAATCTTGCTGATCAGAAATAAACACCATAAACCATGAAAGCTATTAAGACTGGTTGCGTAATGCTCAAATTGATGCTATTTTGCAACATCATGTGCCTTTAATTGGGATCAAGCCATACGTAGGCCTACAGTTGTTTTCTAGAGAGATGCACAAACTACAACGCTGTAATACAATACAATGGTTTGTATGAAATGAAAGTGCGGACAATATTGATATAGTTTAGATTACTAATAGACTAGGCTATATTGAATTTGATTTCTGTTTCCATGTATAGCCAATGGAGGTAAAAAAAAAATTTAAAAAGAAAAGGGGGGGGAAAGACCAAGATAATAATATAACTGTAACGTAAAAATAAAGGCAATAGTGACTCCTATTATTAAAAGAACTCCACTTCACTTTTATTCATACCCTTTGTTACGATTTACTTCAGACGACGTCATCAAACTACGACGTGAAGCATACTGAAACGTGCTATTTGTGAGACTGTTTACATCATGGCGGCGGTGGATTTCAGAGGTAGCTACATCGGCATTTTACTATTTTGTTTTTTTTCTGCTGTATTGATGTTTAATAGGTCAATAATTAACGTGTTGTATTTAGACCATTGAGGTGAAGCCGCTGTGTAGATTTGCTGGTGGCGTGTTCCACGTATATTTGTTAGTGCTAGAAGCTAACGTTAGCAACAATTAGCATCTCCTCTGCTTTGATTAGCATGTCGGCTAACTTTGCTAATGCTGGCTGACTTCATGAGTTGTCCGTTTAGTTTTGTAGATTAGCTTATAAAGAAACAAATCATAGGTCACTTATCTATCCATGTAATGTTGCTGGTAGAGGAGGATTTGAGTAACGTTATACAAACATCCGATTTATTTAACGTTAACCTTAAGTAATATAGCACTGAGAGCTCAGTTACTGTACCTTAACTGCTAACTTCTGACAGTAGTTTGTTAGTTAAAATGACTGGTCTTTCGTACCGTGATTACTAAGTGGTGTTAACTAATGGTTAGTAATTGCAGTACTCAGCCGTTCCGATGTGTGGGAGGAAAAATTACAACTTCTGCTGTTCTTAATCTTGAAGTCGCTACCAACTGTAACATGCTTTAATTATACTGATCTTAATACTAATTTAACACTGGAATACTTTAAACCAACAACCAATAGGAAACAAATCAAATCCGTGTATGGTTCGTTCTTTCATTATTTTTTATTATTTGTTTTTTTCTGTTTTAAAACCAAAACAAAAAACAGACATTGTTTTTTGTTTTTCTGCTTTAAACCCAAAAAGGAAAATATTGATTTTTGATATTAAATGAGTCCGATTTGGAAGAATTTAGTTGCGTGGCGCTGCGGACATCCTCCAGCTGCAGTAGTACATGGATTAAGCGTAAAATCAGGAGCATCAGACTTAATCCAGCCA
Organism: Lepomis gibbosus; assembly: GCA_029875015.1. Classification (NCBI taxonomy): domain Eukaryota; kingdom Metazoa; phylum Chordata; class Actinopteri; order Centrarchiformes; family Centrarchidae; genus Lepomis; species Lepomis gibbosus. Next base: position 12,900 of record JAPMOB010210602.1, on the reverse strand, counting down.
GCAACCCATACCAGAGTTAACGGAGGGGAGCGGGGCGCTGGAGCGTACAGAGCGAGGGAGAGGAGGTCGCACCCTGGCCGTATAGCCTCGAGAAAAACCCTTGATAAACATATTCGGATATTTTATTATTATATCGCTCAAGTAACCAGCTGCTTCATATCAGCCCAAAACAAAATGCTTCCTTGATGCTGACGTTGCCTACTTAAGCTAGAATTGGATAATTTGAGGCTCTGTGATATAATGCTCACTTCTACAATCATGTCCGCCACAGTTGATATGAGATGCAATGCGACCTAAAAAAGAAATAGCCTTATATAAAATTAAATATAAAAATATTTAGCCTAATGTTGACTTTTTGTTTCACAGGATACACATACACAAGTCTCCTGATTCAAAGGTCCTGGCCCTCCTTTAACCCCAACCATGTTCTAACTCAGTATTTTCTGTTGAATAGCTTATCATATCCTACCTGCCTTTACCGTCACAAACCGACGCTACAGGGCTTCCACCACTGCGTTGACCCATGACGCTATAGTGATCCCCAGTGCGTTACAAACGCCGATAGGCCTTGACCACGGGTCCATGTGTGACAATTCGGGGAGTAAGCACGAGTTGTAGGCATGGTGCAAACTAGGGGGGAGCCTGAGGAAGCTTAGCTCACTTTAATAACATTACCTCCCCTATAAGCAATATTTGTGATATTTTGGGCGGTCTCTAAAATATTCACAGCATTCTTTATTCATTTCTCTATCATCATCGATCTCGCGTAAAATCAGAACTTCATCCTGCCAGAGGGAACGATCACTGACCGTCCGCAGCGGGCCAGTCGCTTTGCGATCTCCCGTCCCTGGTCCGCCCTACTCCCTCTCCAGTACGGGTTGTGTCGCTATTACGACCGGCACGCTGTGAACAGTTCGTGATGGTTCCCTCAGGCTGGATGAATATTATGCATCATCCAAGCATTCTGCAGCTGGGGGCTCTCTGCAGCGCCACGCAACTTTCTAAATTCTTCCCTCTTACAGAAAGGTCAGGTGCAAACACAGACGCAGCTGATGTGTAATTGTCGCAAAATGATTACATATATTATTATTATTATTATTATTATTAAAAAAATACAAACATGTCTGAGCTCCTTTGTTTTTGGTTATGGGTTTGAAACAGAAAAACAAAACATATGTCTGTTTTTTTGTTTAGTGTTTTTCCATTTTTCCAATTTGGTTTAGAAACGATGAAAGAACCATACAGGGATTGAAACATTTAAATGCAAAGCAAGATTTGATTTGACTTGATTTTGTTCTGTCATAAGTAACACACACATAATACACTTGTCCAAATATTCAAAAAACAAACATAAGACCCAACTATATTAAAACAAGTTAAAGAGATGGTTTAGTAGAGCTTTAGAGGCTTTCTCAGGTCTCACTATCCTGATAGCAAAGTCCTAATTGAAGGGGGGGGCTTGTTATTTTTTAAAACCAAGCCCTTCATTACCTGAGGCTATGATGATGTGTAGGACATTAGTGCCTGAAAAGCATTCAGTAAAATCTAAATATAATTTCGAGGCATCCAGTGTACTAAAATTGGCAAGCCCTCAGCTCAGGACATTAGGTACATTTTGTTCAATTTGCAGACAACCTACTTGGGATATCCTGGGTGGACAGCGGCTGGGTACCAATTCTTAACCCTGGAAATGTCCTGGACTACTTCTCTGAGAGAAGCAACCCCTTCTATGACCGAACCTGTAATAATGAGGTAGTGAAGATGCAGCGGCTTACTCTGGAACATCTGAAGTAAGTTTATCTTACACAGTGTGTTTTGTTGATACTTAGAAAATAGCTGGAAAAATAAAGACATTGAAAAGAATTTAAGTGCCACATTAAACTAAGAGCAGCATCAGCACAAAATTAATACTGAAGTCATTGTAAGATTTATGCAAATGAAACAACATGTGGAGCTTGCACATAAACAGAACCAACTAAAACACACAGATATAGTAGTTATAATATGTGTTTTGTTTTAAAGGCCATGTGTATATGGCTGCAAATTTGTAGTTTTGAGTGACAAAAATTAGAAAAATAAAAGCAAACATTGTGTCTGTCTAATTTTCAGTCAGATGGTGGGAGTGGAGTACATTCTTCTTCATGCTCAGGAGCCAATTCTTTATATAATCCGTAAACAACAGAGGCAGTCACAAACACAAGGTGAGCAGTGTTAGCATCTGATTGAATTTCATATAATTTAATTGTGGCATACTGGTAAGTCAGTGTACAGCGTTCATGTGTAAATCTGCTTAATAAAGACAAAATCCTATCATTATCCAGCTGCATGAAAGGGTCACTACTAACAAAACACTCATAGTATAAAAAACTGAAATAGTTATTTTATTTAAATTCCAGTAATTAGAATTGTGATTGCATGATCTTATACTCATTACTTTCACAAAAACATGTTAACAAAAATGTTCTACTGTATGTTTTTATCCTCCAGTGATTCCCATGGCTGACTACTACATCATAGCAGGAGTGGTGTATCAGGCCCCAGACTTGGGAACAGTTATCAGCTCCAGAGCGGTGAGAATTTATATTATTATTCCATATCGTAAAATTCACTTGGAACCGTGTTTTATAGACTCTTAATGGTTTATTTTGATATGTGGGTTTAATAAGGGGTTTATTGTTAGTGAGATCAATCACATCTGTTGTAGCTTTCTGCTGTTCATGGAATCCAGTCTGCTTTTGATGAGGCCATGTCATACTGCCGCTATCACCCATCCAAAGGATACTGGTGGCACTTCAAGGACCAGGAGGAGAGAGGTTAGGGTTTGGCATTTCGTTTAAATGTACAGTTTAGACATTTAGGTGATACTCTGGAATAGCTCCTGTAACGAGATCATCAATCTTAAAAACAACAAACAGTGAATGCTACAAGATCCAGAGCTATGGTGCCCTGAGATCCCAGAATGTTTATAATAGTGAGTTCAAGTGTAATATGATTTTGGCAAAAGCTTATTAACAAAACTCTTATTACAGAAAAAGCCAAGCCCAAGTCTAAGAAGAAAGAGGAACCGAGTTCACTGTTTCAGAGGCACCGTGTTGACACGCTCCTTTTGGACCTCAGGTCCAAGTTTCCGCCAACATTCTACCAGGTACATGTTTCACTAAATCAAAACAGTTATTGTGTAATTTTATTTTTCATTTGAAAATTCATGTTAACATGTTAATGTAATTGGATCTAAGAAATATTGTTTTTCTTTCCACAATTTCAGCCTAAGCCTGGTGAGAAGCCTATTCCAGGTATGATCTGTTCATAGTTATATTATATTCAGATCCTGAAATTACATTATAAATAATGTCACAGTGTGTGGACATGAGTGCTTAACATTAAAAGGACTGTAAGTGAAATTATGTTCATTTCTTGCAATTCTGTCTTTCCCTGGTTTTGCATTTTTATACATCTATATTTCAGAGTAGAGGGTGTTCAGATTTTGATGGAGATGTGATTGTAGCCCACTATTCACTAAATCCAAGAATTTTCCTCTTATTACATGCTCTTCTACTGCAGTTGAGGTGAAGAAAGAGCCTGAACCCCCCACAGAAGCTGTAAAACAAGAGGAGAGGGAACCATCCACAAAGTCCTCAGCTCCAGCTCCTCCAAGCAAACCGCCTCCTGAGAAGAGAGCAAGGCTACAGTGACATTCTTCTCAAGTTCTGGGAATATGGAACAGGGAAATGTGAAGTCCTACAGCACTACCTGAAAGAACAGCTTGGTTCCAAAATTGCAAGATCATCTGCCACTCTGCTCATTTGATCAGTTTACAGGATGCTAAGAATGAACTGGCACAAAAAGTGTCTTGTCTCTGTGCCAGAACTACTTTTACACTGTAACATTAGTCTTGTAGACGTGATAGCTTTGGCATCATGGACATCTGAGGCAGCTGTACCATGAACAGGGGTTAACTGCTTGATGTCAGCAGGCATTTAGCAGTATTTGTTAAGGACAAGTTTTTTTGATGATAAGATGACCTCAGCGTCAGTGTTGGAATACTGTTGACATCAGCATAATATTTGCATGGTAGTGACTTCAGGGCAGTTTAATTCCCAGTCTGCTTTACATGGGGATGTGTCACGATGCATTATCTCATCTGAAAAGCAAAAAGGCTTCTTTGACTTTAGCTCCTCTCTTTAATTACAAACACTTTCATCTGTTTTTTGTTTTTTTAAGGAATACTCTGTCTTTTGTGTTTTTGTATTAAAAAAGCATCAGCTGCGGCATCCTAATTGTTTATAAGTAATATTCTTTAATCTTGCTTGATCACAGTTTTTCCTCATCATCTGAACAAAATATATTTGTAGCTGACTCGTGATCAACAACTAAGCATTTATATCAGGGCTGAAACGTATCTGGCCTTACTAAACTTGTCAAACCATGATGGTTCAGGTTCATCGTCATTTACTCATTTACACACTGAGCCTAAAGCTGATGATACACGGGCCAACTTTTTGAGCAATGTTGCTGGGCAATCTTGCTAGTGGCAAGTCCGACTATGTTTTGGTGGCGGAGTAGTGGGGGAAGGGGATTACAGAATAATCTTTTCTTATTACCATTAACGGCAATGTTGCCCTGCACGACTGCTCTAAAAGTTGCTCTGTGTATCATCAGTCTAGGTCCTCAAACAGAAACTAACATTCACACCAATGGAACAGCCCTCAGGGGCAATTCGTGGTTCAGTATCTTGTCTGACAGCTGGCGATACTTAGTTACTTAATGATGATTAGACTAGTGAAGCTTATAAACAATGCACAGTTAAAATTTTATCTAGTGGTTACCAACCTTTTTTGCTTGTCACCCAATAAGGCAGTGTGTAGTAGGGGCCCCTTTTATTCTTCAGATTTCTAGTTGTTAGCCATTACGCCAAGGAGATGTGCAATACCCCCCAAAACTTCTCAGATGGTGTCATTTAAGTAACGGCTCAAGGCCCAAATAGGTAAAATTATGCAATATTACGCCAAAAAAAACAAAGATTAGAGAAAGGTACAAACAGTTTGAACAGATTTACCTTCCCCTTTGGAGGAGGCTGACCCATAGGTCCATAAGACCCTTTGTGTATCTTTTAAGCCAGTGGTTCTCAAAGTGGGGTATAGGGACTCCCAGGTGTCCTTGAGGGGGCTCCAGGGTGTCCTCAGCAAAATGGGAATCATTTATTTTCACTATAATTCAGTCAATAAGCAACATAATGACAGAATAATGATTATTTTGGTCTTGGGTTCCATACACTTTATGTAATAAATATCTAACAGCCAAAATCTCAGTATCAAATATAATATCAGATGGGGGACCCTGGGACAAAATCTTATGAAATGGATACGTGATCTAATTTGTGTGAGTTTAAGGGTCCTTCATGTGAAAAAAATTGACAACCACTGTGTTACGCTAACAAAAAGGTACATTGAGTAAATGAGACGGTATGATCAGCAGGTGTCGCCATTTGTTCAGTTTTGGCCCGAGCTCCTAATTGCCTAATAACAGATTTAATTCCATGCATTTGTGCTCTCTGCCAGTCAAGTTCAGCTCAAACCTGCGTAGTCACTCAGGAAATTTCCACTAAGGGAGTAAGCGGAAAACAAAAAGGGTGAAGGCACAAAGCAATGCTGCATGTATTTTGGTTAGTGTGGAGAGTAGCTGCCTGCCTTCATGACTGTTACCAGAGATGCCACGAAGAAGAAGTTTCTCGCAGGGCGTGGTGGGATAGGAGTCTCTCCTCTGTGGAGGACTGGAAACAGTGCCCCAGCTGGCTGGCTAGCAGCAGAGAAGATGGCTGCAGAGGGTATTCTCAGGCCAGTGTCTGAAAACATAGCCCCGTTTGTCATGTTCAACGACGACTAGCCAGCGTGTCACCCCGGTTTTTCCGTTGTTCGGTTCCGTTCGGATTCGTCGGAGGGGATAACACAACATGGGGTCGCAGACTCTACAGATCCTGAGGCAGGGGGTCTGGGCTTCAGTCACAGGCGGATGGTACTACGACCCCGATCAAAATACATTCGTCAACGCTTTACATCTTTACATCTGGCTGTTTCTTCTGTGTTTCCCCTTCACGCTTTACATGGTGAGCGATGTTGCTTTTTTAACCCATTTTTATAGTCCCTTTATTTATGTTTTCGTCTTGACTGTTGACAACGTAAGTTACCAATCCAAGTGCCCATTAGGTTAACTGTTAGCTGCCACAGGATACTAACGGTCGGTCTCAGTCTATTATCTGGAGCGCAGACAATGTAACGTGTCATTAAACTAACGAAACGTCGCGGAATATTTTCATTACACTGAAAATATTTTATAAAACCGCAATGTTATCGGTATTATAAGCAGATTAACATCATTTAGATGGCAAAACTGATAAAAATAGTATTTAAATGGCTGCCCCCTTCACTGTAGCATCCATCAACTATATTGGACCAGAATGCTCTTTTGTTTAATTTCTCTTTATCACAGTGATGCAGTTAAGATCTGTTTGGATATTATCAATCGATTATACTGTGCCAGGCTGTAATCAGTTAATTTAAATTCCCTCAACCCCCCTCATCTAGTTGTTTTCCTCCTGTCGGTAGTGATTTTCAGTATCACCAGTGTTCAGAAGCTACCAGCTGTGAATGCAAGCACAGCTGATAAGGATGTAACAGTAATCTGGCAACTTAAATGTCCAAGAAACGGACTCAACTGACTGCTGCTATTCGCTCAGTTTATTTGTCACACGAGGTCTTTGTTTGTCTGTTTGTTTTTTAAAGATATTGCTTTCTGTGTCGCGTTTGCTTTTGCAGTAGCTTGCCCTCTCAACTGTCCAAAATGACTTGACGCATCAGTATAAGTTCTGCGTTTTATTTTTTTTCAAATAATTACACTTTATCCAACTTGCGAAATCCAGATAGGCTACAGTACAAGTTGAAATGTCAGTGAGTCATAGTGTGTTTTTCAAATACATCTCCAAAAATGTGCTCAGGTCAGGAAATGGCTGTTTGCTAAGCATACTAAGGTCTATATTGAGAAGCTGATGTTTCAAATCGGTTTGTGGTTTCCGTTCTATTCCTGGAGTGGAAATACACCGGTCAGCACTGTGGTTTATACTGAGCCACAGGTTTGAGTGGTGCTGCTGTTTGTAATAACTGCAAACAGCTGCAGCGGGATATCTCAAGGACAACAGAGATGCAGGAGATGGAGCTCAGACACCTTGTGGTAAACATACAGGTGCTTGCTGATAACCTCCTTCCTTGGCAGTTCCCATTAAAATAATAATTGGATGCAGTCATTTTTAAAACATTACCAGTGTGCATCTTAAAAAATTGGCAACAATGAGTGCAATATTGCATTTTTCTGTCAGCTGTGTTTAGAGGAGCTAACTTCAGCATGACAGTATTAAACTGTATAACGGCTGTGTTATTGTGGTTTTGAATAAAATCCTCACTTCAAAAATAGCTTTTTAAAAATGCCTTTTTCTTTGTTGTTATTTTCAAAAGGAACACAATATTTAAAGCACAAACTAATAACAACAACATGACATTACAATGTCATATTATTGAGATAAATATATAGCAGCATCCAGCAGGAACAAAAAAACAGTGCAGAACTTACTTTGATGCTGTGAGTTCAGGCAGCATCATCCTATCCCCTCTACAATATCCGATACCCAGAATTAACTTCTGCTTCTGTCTCTAATCCCAGGCCCTGCAGCCAACCATGGTGATCGTGGGAATCTACTGTGGTGTGATTGCGGCCATGTTCCTGCTGCTGAAGACAGTGAATTACCGCCTCCACCATGCCCTGGATGAGGGGGAGGTGGTGGAGCACCAGGCCAAGGAGAGGCAAGGCAGCAGAGGTGGCACAGAGGGGGCTAATGATGGCTGTGTCACTCGTCGGGAGGACAGCAATGGCCCGGGGTAAGTTCATGTCTTTCACAGCCTGATGGTGGATTTGATGTCTGTCTGGAGATGAAGGACGAAGACGTTTCGTGAGTGTGACTAGGCTGCTCAGATGATGAGGCAGACAAAGTATTCTGTAAAGGCTGTGTAGGAGTGTTGTGTATTAGGTGGGAGACGTCATGCTTTCTGATCAGTGATGGTGAGGAGTCACATGTAGTGAGTCATTTAAAGTTGATGTAATCTGGAGTTGAGGTCAAAGGTCTTCGAGTGGTGAGAAGACCAGATAGGTCAAGTGGAGTCCAGCTGTAATATCAGCAGTGATGTCGAAATTAACTAGTAGAATTTTTTAGTTTTACTCATATGCAACTGATGTTTTAGGCTGAGTTCAAATCATTGGATGTTACACGCCATGCAAGCTGAACCACCTAGGCACCCTGGGAAAATTTTAATTTGGAAGTAATAAATTATATTCTTGCTGAAATAATTATAATTTCATTAATTTGTCTATATTATGGTTTGTGCTGAAGTGTGCTGTTTAGCTTTGTTATAAAATGCATTACGAGATTATTGCTTGGTTTTGACACTGAAAGCTGGCCTCATTTATGAGACATACTTAAAGGTGCACTGTGGAGTTTTAAACAATGTTTCTATTTACATTTAGTTTTACTCACTTGAACGGGGCGGCTGTGGCTCAGGAGGTAGAGCGGGTTGGCCGTTAATCGGAAGGTCGGCGGTTCAATCCCCGGCTCCCCCGGGGGGGCTGCGTGTGAACCCCGAATTGCCCCTTCCGCCAGTGTATGAATGTGTGAATGTTTCTGTTTGAGCCTAAGTGCTCAGTGAGTGTGAAAGGTGAATGCAGAAGTAGTGTAAAAGCGCTTTGAGTAGTCGAAAAGACTAGAAAGGCGCTATACAAGTACGGAGCATTTACATTTAACACGCTGGGCCTCATGCAAGAACATTTTCATATTCTTATCTTTCTCTCCCATTTTTTCTAGAGCCCGACTGATAAGGGATTTTGATATTGAGGATTTTAAAATACGATATTCTGATACATTGGCCGATATTAATCCCCCCCCCCTTCTTTTTCAGAAACACATAACAAAAACAAAAATTATCCCTAACTTTTGGTATGTGTAGTTATGCAACCTCACCAAGATAACATGACTTATGTTTAAGTTACATTTTCTTATTGTTATAAATAGTACTTTGGATAAACACACATTGCTGTGTTTTGTGGTGGATTTGTGGGTTCCAAACAAGCGGGAATCTTCCGGTCTGCGATCTGATGCCAAGGTGGAAGTCGCTGAAAGCTGCATTCTATCAAATGGCCAGCAGGGGGCGACTCTTCTGGTTGCAAAAATAAGTCCGGCTCCATTGGAAACAATGGCAAAATTACCCTACTTCTCAGCTGAATAATTACCCCAGTAAACACTTTCCTGATGAGTTTATGGTCTCAGCCGCTAGTTTCAAGTCTTCTTCAATACAAAATTATGTTGATTTAGTAAATAATGGTCCCATTTATTTTAAAATAGACCATAAAGCAGAGTATGTTTCAGCGTGGGATTATCTATGATTAGTTGTTACCATTGCGACTACAGCCGGATCGTACCCTCGGCACTGTGTACATTTAACCAGCACTTTAAAAAAGCTTATTAGGAGTTGGCTGTTCACTTTCTCTGGTGAATACATTTAGTATTAAAACTGTTGTTCACTAGACAAAGTTATCAGCCCTGTTAAAATTACAGTTAACGTGAGTTACAGATGCACCTACAGTGTTTCTCACAGAATGACACTGTAACAGTGACGGGGGGGTTGGGGCGGGGGGTGCGTGCACATCGATATTGACTACCAGCCTGCTAGCCTCAAAAATCCAGCTGCATTCTAACATTACCTTAGCTCTCCCTATTAGCTAGGCTCCTTGCATGCTGGCTAATAACTTTAAGCTGGGTCTCCGACATTGACAGCGTTCTGTTGGGCAGATTTGTGCAGCGGTTCCATGAGGGAGAGTGAGCAAGAGATGTACGGGTGAGTGAGAGAGAGAGGGACAAGCGAGAGGAAGTGCAGCGCAAATACGCTACGGTGACCTGGATAAGCAAGCTAGCCAGCTCCGCACCTCCACCATATCGTCATTTCCGGGTGCTTCCTGGTTGCAAAAACTCAACATGGGGGCGACCTATCGGCCAAATTCGAGGCTTCAAAACGGTAGTCCAAAAAACAACGAGTGACGTCACTATGACTATGTCCATTTCTTATATACAGTCTATGGTTCTAAACAGTGTGTTGCCAACAGGCAGAGTTGCAGAGGGCTCTCTTGTGGACAAACTATGCAAGGACAACACTCCTAACATGATCTTCGTTTTCTCAGTAATTGTAATTTATCAGCTGTTCTAAACACAGATACCAATTTATCTGCAATTAGCACTTATCGGCTGATAATATCGGCATGCTGATTTATTGGTCTGATTTTTCCAAAATGTGGGCTTGTACAAGTGTGCCACATCAGATTCAGCAAAAACTCCTCACTTTGCATGACTGTGTGAATCACCCATGTAAACATCATAAATGTTTTTTTTTGTGCATAACCAAGCATGCGTTATGAGAATTGTAAATTAGCATAATTAACTCCCCAAGAATACCATATAAGGCTACGTGTATTGTACCATTTGTCAAAGTGTTCAATCATGAAAATGACATTGAAGAGTAAAAAGAAGTCCTGAAGGCTCTAACAAGTTTTATATTTCCAGAAGGACAGCCCATGGTAGTCTAAACCACGACAGCAACCATTTATCTGTCTCTGCCAATATATCAACATGCTGTCACTCTCTTTCAAGGGCCTAACGCGCCAAGGAATCCAAAAGATTATACGTCCAGCTGACTCTATTCTATACAGAGACAGTTCTCCTAAATCACTTGTAGAAGCATGAGGACCATTGTTTGTATCCTTGAGGCCTAAAAATGATTGGAATGCATTCCCTTCCTGAAAAAAAAAATTGAAAAAAATTTCAAAGCCAGTTGGGGAGGTTATTTCGAAACTTGCACTTTTTACATTCATGTTTACTTGGTAGCAGTATTAGCCTGCTTCTTGCTGGTGCATTGCTGTATTTCTTGATGCTTTATAGCCACCTGTGGATAATCAGTGCAATGTTGATATATTGTTCTTAACCTGTTGTTGCTAATATTTCTGTTTTTGTGTATTGTCCAAATATTTGGTGAATTTGTACTGAAATGCTCATACCGATAAAGCCATTGAATTGAATTTAAGTTAAAAAACAGTAGTATTAAACCATTGGCAGGAACCTGGATCACATCACCCGCATGCTTGTGCACAAGATCAAACAAAATGGGGACCCACTTTCAAAAGCATCCCTCCAGAGTGCTACTAGTGGTCAAAATCTCCACAGGGTACCTTTAAGTTAATTTCTTTATGGTCTGTTCTGCTGCAGACCTGGGCCATACAATTACACAATAGAACTCGTTAAACCTTATGCCACAAGACCCTTACCAGAGTATATAACATGGAATCAATTTTGAGCATCTTACTGCATAAATTGAAATCTATAAATTGGGACAGCCAATGGTTTTTATGCAACCACTAATATCTTCAAAGTACAAAGACACAGAGTTCAATATGCAACCCATATGCTTTCAAAGCGAAGTATGTTGACAGTGAAATATGTGATAATTAATGCTTTAGTATGTAATAATCTCATTAGTATTTCAGGACTTTGTGTGTGGAAAAAATATAAAATAACATTAAAAAAGCTAATAAAGAATCACACATGACATGTCATCACATACCATAAAATAACAAGTGATGCAACATGAATATTTTCTAATGAAGAGGTTTAGCTCTCATTCAGAAGGAACAAAAGCCACTGAGGTTCTAGCTTTTTACTGATCATGATTCAAAGTCGTGACTCATATTCACATTCCACAGAGAGTGCTTAGTAGGACGCTGAGAGAGGGGAAAGGCAACAAGAAGAATGAGAGCTCTCGACCACAGGGGCAGTCGTGGCTTTGCCCACACATCTGGAGTTACATTCCAGTTTGTTTGAGTATACAGCAGAGCAGAGAACCCGCGCAAAAGTTAATTAAGGTGTTTTTGCACACTCCCCCCACCCGCTCATTTTCCCCAAACTGGTCCTTTTCCCAGTCTTCGTTCATCCGCTGTACGTATTGTAGTTCATTATTCTGAGCGTTTTTGTTGACCCCTTATGAAACATTTTTGGCATATGGAAATGATTTATAGACAATCCCTGGCAAGTTATTTGTTTCAACATACCAACTGATTAAACAAGCACGTCCGGGCTAAATATAACCCTGGGGAAAATCTACATGGATGTTGTCATCTGTTTTTAATCCTTCAGTTGATTTTCAAAACCCATATAAAGGATGTTAAATACATGACGTGTTTTCCCCTAAAGTGTGTGAAATGTACTGAGCGCGCTGTGTTGGTAATACAAGTCTATGGATGTGTTTGTGTGTCTGCACAGGGACCCTGGAGGGGGTATTGAGATGGCAGACTTCGTCAGGCAAGAGACTCCACCAGTGGACTGCAGTTCCAGGAACTCCTATATTGGGATGGAGTCTAACTTGCAGGTGAGCAGAGCACCGGTCTGCTGAACATAAGATGACCCAAATTATAACACCCAGTACAACAGTACATGATGTCTGCACTAAAAGTGAGGCCTGCAATGTTATGGATGCCAAGTGAATTTGGGGTTTTCATAAGCTGTACGCAACAATCATCGAAATGATTAAAATAAAGGCTTGAAATATCTCACTTTGCATGTAATGAGTCTATATAGTATATTAGTTTCACCTTTTAAGTTGAATTACTGAAATAAATGAACTTTTGTATGATAGTCTAATTTTTCGAGTTTCACCTGTGTGTGTGTGTGTGTGTGTGTGTGTATATACAGTTGTGGTCAAAAGTGTACATACACTTGTAAAAAATCATAATGTTATGGCTGTCTTGAGTTTCCAATAAGTT
>JAPMOB010210597.1:0-41580 GCA_029875015.1 Lepomis gibbosus | reverse complement strand
AATCCTGCAGTTTTACATTTGAAGGAAAACACTGAAACACTGGAATACATTAAGTTTGTTGTAACTTTTTAAAACTCAACGCTATCTGAGCATAATAGACACAGCAAAACAAAAAAGAGGAAATAACATAAAATAAAAGAATGAAGCTAGTAGCCAGCCTATTCCAGTCCCAATCCTGCAGGACATGTTATAGTGATATGATTAGTTTGAAAGATATAGAGCACAACCAAGGCCACCTCAAAAGACTACAATGAACAATAGATTGTAAATGAATTAATATTAATTAATATCCTCACTGATATACAGAGGTCAAACCTGTAAATATCTGGCCGTTCAGTTGCTTAATATGAAAATGATAGCTATACATTGAAATAAAATAATCTTAAACTCTATGTTGATATATGATAAATGGATACAAGTTACATCCTTGTGTACATTGTGTTCTTTCTGTGCTACCCTTCGGCTAAATGTGACTGACCTCGATGCTTATAAAACCATTATAAGTATTATCCACCTATCAAAGTGTATCAAGTTTATACATACCCAGTGATATTAAACCAATGTTGAGCTCGTAGTGCAGCGGTTCCATGGTGTAATGGTTAGCACTCTGGACTCTGAATCCAGCGATCCGAGTTCAAATCTCGGTGGAACCTGACTTTTCCCCCCCCCCATTGACTCACTCCTCACACTATGTTGCTGACAAATACTGCATTTCTAATAAACAACATACCATAATAAACTTATCTTCAGAATTAGCATATAACACAGATGACTACTTTACCGGATTAACACTTTAAGTGTAGTAAATAAAGTTACAGTGATGGAAACTGCTGTGTGGTTTCTTCCGGGTAACTTCCTCGTCACGCCGAACTTCTCTTTTCAAGATGGCAGCAGCTATGGATGTAGATACGCCAAGTGGCACAAACAGTGGAGCCAGCAAGAAGCGATTTGAAGTAAAGAAGGTATGGTTGCATAACGTAACTCGTTGCCGTAGTGTAAATTATTTGTATAATCTGTCAACAGCCCCAAATGTCCGTTAACATAGCTCACTGCCGCTGACAAGCTATGCTACCTGCTGTTAGCATTCTAGCGCTAACTCAGTGTAGCCTACCGATAGCACAGTAGCTACTTAGCCTCCTTCAAAGAGAGCATGAATTTGCACTTCTCTTTGGGGACTAGCTAGGTATAATTAAAAAACCCGAACCTGTAGTGATATGACGGAGTTCACCTCACTACGGGCTAATCACCAAATCTATCGTCATATTAACGTTAAACCATGAGTAGTTAACGTTAAATAACAAAGCTGTTAACTGCTAGCTAGTTAGCTTAGCTAAACCGCATTTCCCGGCGTCGTTAGAGACGAAACATGAACTTGCAACAAGACATTTATCCACTCAAAGTGTAATAAAAGGCTTTATGGTCAACCTAAAATAGGGTGTTGAATTTTGGGCTTCCTTTCTAACTAACCGCTGCCAACTGATTAATTTTGACATCCCACATTAAAGCATCGTCAATTCACGTTAGCTATTCTACATTATGAAATGTCAACATAACATAATCAGTTAACGTTAGATGACCACAATGTAAACACGATTTAAAACTATCTGAATTCAAAATCCTTTAGACAAGTGCAATCGGTAGGTAAGTTAGGTAACGTTAAATTTATTTGTCATATTATAAGTTAAATAGTGAAATTGAGTTATTTAACTCCCTTCTGCTACATAGCAGACAATATACAGCAATACAGGATTAATTATGAAAATGGTAAACAGAAAAAAACTATAATCAGTGGAGCAGTGCTGAGGATGAATTTGAGTTTAATAGTCTGATGGCTGTCTTTTAGTATCCTAAAGGTCTTTACCAGCTTTGTTGGAAGTGGGAAAGGAGCAGGTTTTGTGAAGCTTTGCCTTACTAATTAAATGACATCTGGCTGAACTGTAGACCTGAACTTTAATACAAACACAGTTCAGTTTTGTGTCAGATATTTTAACAGCTACCACCTTATGACTTTGGTTTGATATAATATGAAAATGTTCGGTGAGACTGTGATTAAGTAAAACTGTTTGTAAATCTCTACATCAATGTCGATGAGACAACCTGCAGTGAATGATGTTTGATGATTTTGATTTCCCACCAGTGGAACGCTGTGGCGTTGTGGGCCTGGGACATCGTGGTGGATAACTGCGCTATCTGTAGGAACCACATCATGGATCTCTGTGAGTTCACTTTCACACAGTTTTGGACTCACTCCTTTGATACATATTGTGACTGTAAATGAGAAATGACTTGGTCAGGGGCAGCGTAAGCTGCTAAATGACTTTCATCAGACATGTTTTGTGAAATTTCATTGATACATTTCTCCCTTCCTTATCAGGTATAGAGTGCCAGGCTAACCAAGCTTCCGCTACCTCTGAGGAGTGCACTGTAGCCTGGGGTGTCTGCAATGTGAGTGTCCACACCCGCCTTGAACATGTCACTGATCAAGTCAAAAATGGTTATGTCATCTATAAAATAGTGCAAAAAAGTTCCCAATCTCAACTTTTCACAAGGTCTGCTGTGTATCCCATGTAACATGTACACTTACAGTTACGTGAGTTGGTGCATCTAAGGTTGCTGGTTTGAACCGGTAGTGATGTGTTTTATGCTAGGTTTGCCAGAGATGAAAGGGGGAGCAACCGTAGCAGACAGCAGTAACTCACATCATAAGCGGGTCAACAGTATTGTATACTTACTCTCATTGTCAGAAAGGGGGGGGGGTTCACACTGCAGAAATGTTGCAACATTGCAAACCCTCTAGATAAATTTTAAGTGAGCTTGAAGATCTGAAAAATCCAGACTCATGTAAAATCATGTCAAATCACGCACAATTAAATAAAGCTGTCTATGGGATTGTTGTGAAAAGTTAAATAAATCTTAAAATGCTGTGTTCAGACAGACAAAGCAATTTTAGTGGTGGTGAGAGTAAATGTGAAGATTAGACAAGCCCGGGGCGGCATGAATAAATGCGAAGATGCCTTCCCAATAGTTGAAAATAAGCTTGTGTCCCAGGGCTCTTTGATTCTGCTGTACAGAATAGAGAAAGGGGGAAAAGGAGAGCGGCTGTAGGTAAATAACATGAAGAACTGGTGAGTTCTGAGTTCAGTGAGAGGCTCAGCTGAGCATAAACGCAGTAAAACACTCCCACACACACACGGCTGGTGCATCTCTTGCAAGCTAGCTTACAGTTAACATCTGCATAGTTCGCACATTGGCTGTTAGGGATATAAATATATACTGGCACTGAAATTCATGCAAGTGATGCAAAGTGAAGATTCAGTTTACTTTCTGTCTCAACGCACATGAACAGTTATGAATAATAGAAGTCATAGTACTGTTTAACAAAGAATTATGCACCATTTTGGTAGCAGTAGAAATGTACCCTTTCAGGAATATGTTAGGAAATATCCCACTTTATTTAAATCTCTCTCACATTAAATGCATGAATGCAGTCAATATTGACTAGCAGCTAAATACAGCGTGATAGCCTCTAAAACCCAGCTGTATACTAATAATTTTTTTAAAGCCGGGTCTCCGACATTGACAGCGTCGTGTTGGACTAATTTGTTTAGCTGTGTTCATGAGGGAGAAGGAGAGAAAAAAAGAGGGATGACCGAGAGGATGTGCTGGGAGAATATGCACTGCGTGCAGCTCTGCAATCAAATATGATTTTAAATAGGCCTAGTAAAAAAAAATAAATAATTGAAAATCAATATGTGGTGGTCAGCGTTGATATTGTGGCGGGCTGCCATGAATAAATTCATGTATGGGAAACACAGATAACATTACTGATGTAAACAAACCTTTTACAGTAAAAGTAACAAAGTAAATTACCAACAAATGATGTAAGCTTGCGTTATTTGTTGGTAAATTGGTTATTTTAAAGAATGTTAACAGTTACATTTAACTGTTTGTATTTTGTGCATCTTTTACCCTGTTTTTTTGTCTCGCCCACAGCACGCCTTCCATTTCCACTGTATTTCTCGCTGGCTGAAAACCAGACAGGTGTGCCCTCTGGACAACAGGGAGTGGGAGTTTCAGAAGTGAGTACTTGGAAATTCAAGTGTAAATGTTGAGTGTGTGTTACAGATGTGTGGCTTCAGGGAAATGTCTGTGGATTATTATAATAGTTGTGAATATTTTCTTGAAATGAACAGCTGTATTGACAGAACTTGCTTTCCCTGTTTGTTTTTACAGATATGGACACTAGCTGTGTTATTGTTGACCCTTTTCTTCGCTACTACGACAGTCATCCTTACTGCTTTCTGGTTCCCACCCACTTGTAATCCAAGTTATTTTACGCCCATGTCTTTGTTTTTTTGGTATGTTGTAAGTACATAAATAAACATTGTTGTCACAAAACAAATGTTATAACTTGTGTAGTTAGTACTACTACACTGTATCAAATTAAAATTGCTGTAAACACGAGGTGCTGAAATTAACGTGGTTTAACATTCATGACCCAGTTAACAGTTACACTTGGACAAAAAACTGTCCTCTGCAAGGGGAAAATGTTCTGTTAGATCGGCTTTGACCCTCTGATTCAGGGCTCCATGAGAACCAGGGCTGACCATGTGTTGCAGAGAAGTAATCCTCTGGCTGAAGGACAGATGCCCTGGGCGGATTACGTGGCCTGGTGACTGACTCTCCCTCTGGGCCCGATTTATACTGCAGCACCTGTAGGGACTCGTATCTTCAGAGTTTCTGTTTAAAACAGCGTTATCTAGTATGAGACAATTAAAACCGGTGGGTTGATTAAATAGAATATGATTTGAGCTGCAACAAACAATTTTTTTGTATTATTGGTTATAGCTGAAGCAATTAGTTGATCGATCTGCAACCATTTTCACAATTTTTTTTCAAGCAGTAATTGCATAGTTCCAGCTTCTGCTTTGTGGATTTGCTTCCTTTCTTTGTGTCTGCGATAAGAGAATCTCAAGGTTTTGGTCAGACAAGGGAAGTAATTTGACTCACTTCAGGTTTGATACAATTATTAGCAGTTTTGACGATTGGGGGGGGGTTAGATCTGCAGTAATGACAGCAGTAACTGATAATGAAAATTGTTACTTGCCGTCCTATTATTGATACTATCAATAATAGGACTATAAACCCACATACAAGCTGCTCCTTTCAATGTGCTGCTTATACAAATCTAAACTTATGTCAGAAGACCACAGAGCTGAGAAATCATTCCAAAAAATTGTATTTGTGGACGCTGTGAGGCCAGGCTGTACAAGTAAGTAAAGTAAACAAAGACCAACTGAATTGGAAAGAAATGTCGGACCTGTTTTGCAGCAACAGAGGTTTTATTATTGTGAATCATTTTTCCAACAGGGTCAAACATCAAGATCAGTTACTTCTCATAACAATAGATTGGATAACAAAAAGTGCAGACGGTTGTGTGTGAAGGGTTCTGCTCAGAGAAAGAAAAGAAAGGTAAAGAACAGGCCGGGAGCTAAAGTTTGTGAGCTAGCGTCTGAATGCAGGAGCTCCCAGTTTAGCTTTTCAAGATACAGGTTAAGAAATGTCAACCTGTTAAGTGAAGTCCCGGCTGAGACGAGTCAGAGGAGGTAGTCAGACCTGACTCCTAACCTTTTGAGACAATGCTAGTGCTAACAGGCTGATTAAGAACATTTAAAAAGTTGCCTTTCTCTACATCACACCAATTAATCACCCGCTGCCCTGTTGGATCTGCACACAGTGGAATAATTGTTGAACAGCGCTGTGGCTCTCCAGATGTTTCACCACGTATCCGCTCTCCACTCTCCCCTCCCAGCTTTGGTCCATTTCCGGTCTATGGCTGTGGTGAAGCTCCAAATTTGGAACTCAGCTTGGTGACGAGGGCCATGATTTTGGGGTTGCTCTGGTACTTGGCGATGTTGGCTGGATTCTGTGCCACATCCTGGAAGGCAGCCATCACCTCAGGGTCCTGCAGTGTAATATAAAATACACAAAGGGTCACCTTTATTCACATCAAAACAGCTTTAAAGACACAGTGAAATGGTTGTACTCCTGCGAAGTGTGGGTGAAGGTTCACGGTCGCCTACAGCTCCATATCACGCTGTGTTCACTAAGCCACTTCCACTTTTGAGCAATCCAATTGACTTAATGCAGCAAGCTTCTTTTTCCACTTATTCCACTTCCTGTTTTGTGTCTTAGCTTCTGATTGTTATTGTTGGCTAAAGTGAATATTACTGTTTAATAAATATTATACCTGTTTAAGTTAAATATTTGGGAATAACCATTAATAAAAACCTTAATCATAGGGAAAATTCACAATTACAAAAGGATTTTAAAAATCAGAATACTTGTAATCGTTAGCTTCAAAAAATACATTTTTGGAAGGGTTTTGTTAAACAAAAACAGATTGGCTCTCAATTTACTCATAGCTAATTTTGCAGACGTGGACCACAGCTCTACATTTGTCCTTATACTAGCTGCACTGGCAGTAACACAGATCAGAAGTGTGGTTGAGGGTGTCCTGGCTCTGAGGACACGAACAGGAGCGACATCCCAGTTGGGTTGAGTGGCAGTAAAAATTCCAACCACCACTAAATCTCAGTTTAGTGTTGTCTTCTGGGTAGAGAACAGGTGGTGCTTATATTGAGTTTGCCTGTGAGAGTACGCAGGATCTCCCCCTCTCTAGATTTTTAATCTGTTGAACAACAGGTAAACGCATCTTTATGCTAAGCTAACCAACCTTTGACTGTAGCTGCATATTTAGCAAACAGCACTGAGAGTAGCGTTAATCTTCTCATCTAACTCTCTGCAAGAAAGCAAATGGGTGTTTTTTCCCCCAAAATGTCCAACTACTGCTTTAAGATCTGTATAACCTAAAAACGCAGGACATAGCAGTGGAAGTGCTGGGATGCAGAGGATTAATGTTGAGCTGCTAAGTCACCTTCATGGCGTTGAGCAGCTCAGGATCCTTCAGGAATTCACCGAGACCAGGCATGCCACCGGGAGCTCCACCTGGAAATCCACCGGGGAATCCAGCCTGACCTGCAGAACAACAACGGGACTCATTTCACTCAAATGTGCCATCGCATCTGTCGGTCTTAAATCAGTAATGAATACCAACAGCAGAGAGACATACTCAGGAATCTTAAAAATACAATACTCAAGTGAAACTAAAGGCTAGAGGCGAATAATTGGAGCGTTCGTCTCATCCCATGACGTAATGCCCCAGCTTGTGTCCGCTCTCATACCTGGGAAGAATCCTGCTCCGCTCTGCCGTGCCTCCTCATCCTGTTGAAACAAAAGAAAGGGATGAGTTCACCAGTGTGGGACACATTCACAAGTTACGTACGCTTTAGCTTAGTTCACAATAGCACATCTAGTGTGTAGCATTTGTCCTCGATGTGGATGTTGGTCCTGCATGGTGTGAGACAGCATGATAGGCATAGCAACAGTGAGGGACGTGTGGCTTTGTGAACGGACTTTGGTACATTAGTATGCTGTCACAATTGATTGTCTAGGTAGAATAGTTCAACTTAAAAAGGACCATTGTATTTTTCCAAGTCCGAAATAGGAAATCCAGGCAGGAACTCACCCTCTGAGCCCGTGCATGCTCCTCTCTGGCTTTCTTTATCCGCTCTTGTTTCTCCTTAATCTCCTTCTCTTCCCTTTTGCGCTCGTATTTGCGTCTGTGCTCTATGATTTTGTTAGCCTGAAAACAAAAAATGGAAACAAAACAAGAATGATGTACTACGAAATCATAGCTGGGAGCCTCATTTTTAATTCAGTCTGCCATTAGGGGCTTCTAGACACCTACTCTGACCAAACTATTCATCTGCATCAGGATCATGTGAACACTCTTCTCTTCTGCGCTTACACACATTGTCTGCAGTAACTGTAACGCAGAGCTGGTGTTTTAAATTAGAAAAGGCTTTTCTCTGGCATAATACCTTAGGTTGAACCTCCTTCAGCATCGCACTGGCGGCCTCATCATAGTCCAATTTACAGGCTGTTGCCAGGTCCCTGGCTGCCTCCTCCCAGTGGCCCAGCAGTCTGCAGCAGCACACACATGCATGCACGCACGCACACACACACACACACACACACAACGGCAGCAAGCAAAATATCATACCGTCAGATCACTAACCAGATGGCACAAGCAGCATGGATGGCATAGAGAAAAACCTGCATGAATTCACAGACGATCGAGGGCTTTATTAGTTCTCGTCACCCATCCTCCAACATATTTCATCTTATACCCTTTGAGATACCAGCGATCTTGCAGATTATTGAATGTCACACAGCAAGTTCGGTTTAATAAAATATTGGTTGCAATCTGTGTCAGACGGAGATATCAATTTTGAGGCATGTCAGAATGTGCGATCAAAGCCTGGTGAATCGNAAAAAAAAAAAAAAAAGCACAGACGCATCATCCAGCTGAGCTGCTCCTGTGTTTTCAAAAGGCAGTAAAACTAAAAAACATAAACAAAAGCAATGTGAATTCTGTGTCATCTGTTGCCGTACTCTGGTTGGTTGGTTTGTAGCAATAGTCACATCTGGAGAATGTGGTCCTACATTTCTGACACGGTCAGGATTTTGATGCAGGTTGTCTTTAGTCACCAGAGCTTGAAAACAGGCAGTGGTGGAAGTGCCCCACAGCGCAAAGTAGGCCCTCAAAGGACAATTAAAGATCTGGGCTTGAGATCGCTCAGTGTGAAGGGGTCTTAACCCCCTCTTAAGATACAACACCTCTTCTGTAGACCTGAAGACTGCAGCAAATACACTCTATATATTGGTAAGTATAGATCTGGTAGAGAATGTTTATACTCACAAGTTAATGACTGTTACCTGGTTTTGTGAGAGCAACACTAATACAGCTTTCAATGCAATATTTAGTGCCAGTTGCCAAACAAGATGAGGTGTGTCATACTTGTGTTTACACTGAGGGTTTGGTTATGTCACACATGTGTGAAACCTCTTGGTCAGGTGGTTGTTAACTTTAAAGCACTGGAAAGCATCGGCCGTGTGGAAGATTTCTTAAATAGAAATGTACCTGTGTGCTTTTCCCCTCCACTTGTAAGGCTGTGCAGAGTCTGGGTTGATGCTGATGGCTCTGTCACAGTCTCTTATGGCTGCGTTGGGTTTTTGCATCTGGATGTAGACACTGACACAGAGAGGTCAACTGATTACATTCAGTCATTCATAACAAACAGTTTAACAGAGTGGTTATTAGAGCCTGACCGATAAATAGGCGTACTGATATTATTGGCAGATATGAGCTAATTGCAGATAAATGGGTATCGATATCATTTGTAACAGCTGATAAAAAAGAAGCCAGGGCACTCTGGTGGACAAACAGATGTGATATTTTTTTGTAGTTTGAAACATTTGACTCTTATTTATCAAAATGTAATATATTTTGTTGTACTTCTGTTCAAAGTAATATTTATAACAATAAAAACCTTTATTTTAAAACTGTTTTATTTCATTTTATCTTGGTGAGGTCTCATAATGACACATAAGCAATGTTAGGGATAATCTTTGTATGCATTTAAAAAAAAAAAAAAAAAATAGAATATCGGATTTTAATTAAAAACCCCTTATCAGTCAGGCTCTTGTAGTTAAAGCAAAAGTACCTCAACCTTAAACAGCAAGCCCTTAAATGTAATATATTATTTTGAGGAGTCAAACGGTGGCACAGCTGAATGAAAGACACTGAAGACTCTTACCTTGCCCTCTTGGCATACAGGATGGCTAGGCAGGGATTCAGCTTGATGGCTTCAGTGAAAAGATCCAGAGCTTTCTGCAGATCACCTTTAAAAGCAAGAAAATTGAAACAGGTATTAGAAATCATACATCCAATTTTATTTTGAGCATCTTTCTGTTCACCAGATCAATACTGGATCTGTGTCTGCATGCACTTTCTGAACCGAATACCAACCTACCTTCTCCTACAGCATCAATGGCCTCCATCTTCTTCTCATTGGCCTGGTCCATCATCTCCTCCGTGACCTGAGGAAATGTATGGACACAGATGTTTTTTAAAACAAATTCTGTGTAAAATGGTGAAAGCTCAGTTATTCTCCGGGCCTGGAATCTCCTTTAGTAATCTGTTTGGTTTCCACATGAGAGAATACAGTTTCAATTTGAGTAAATTTATGCATGAATTATAGATAACATAGAAAAGCTCAACATTTTACCTCAATGGTGTCGAACTCTCCCATGTCCTGTGGTTCATCAGTGTCTGGCTCGATCACTCCCTCGTTGTCAATTTCTAAAAAAGCAAACAGATAAACCCAACATTTGAAATAAGTTCAAGTTGGAACACACAGACAATCTCTTTTAGTTTGAAATCCTGATTTAGATGTGCTCAAAGCAGATCCTTCTCTTATCTATGTATCTAGCTATCTATCTCAAAAAACAAAGCCTTTAGCGGGAGACCTGCACCAATAGTTATACCTTAAAAGAATAGTTTGACATTTTGGGAGACATGCTTACAGGCTTTTTTAGCAAAGACCGAGATAAGAAGACTGATACCGCTCTTGTGTCTGTACAGTAAAATAAATTGCTGGAGTCAGCAGCCGTTTAGCTTATCTTAACATAAGGTTGAAGACAGGGGGAACAGAGTGAACCTGGCTCTGTTAAAAGGTAACAAAAACACTGGGCAGAGTTGATTTACAGGAGGGACATGTTGCCAGGCATCGGAATCTCCGATGGTTCCCTGGCAACATGTCCCAGCTAAGAATATACCCCGCCCCCCAAACGGCAAATTGTAATTTTTAAACAGATTAAACAAACTATGCAAAGTGTTCAGAGAACTGCAGAGGTGCTGGTAAGTGAATTTGTTACCATCTAACTGAGCCAGGCTAACTGTTTCCCCCTGTTTTCATTCTTTAAGCTAAGCTAAGCTAACCGGCCACTGGTTCCATAGTGGTGCAGTGCAGCAAATAAGCATATTTCCCCAAATCATGAACTTGTGCTAAAGCACAACCAGTACGTTGCAGTTAATGTTGTTGAGCCCTTCTTTTAAATATATCAGTACCAAAAACAGGGAGTTAGGAAAGTTGTACCTTTAAGTTGGCTAATATACACAGTCACTAGACTGAGAGAGCACACAGTTTGTAAATAAAATGTTTACATTAAGCTATTAAGTTTGCTACATGTGCATCTCAACCACAGACTGCAGAAAAACTTGGCTCAACTGGTAATGGTAAATATAGCCTCTGCAGGAATCTCACCTGTACAGCCCCTGGAATTTAAGAAACTTTCTACTAAGGGTTGAGTTGGCATTACAGTACCTATTTCACTCTCCTCACTCTCGGACTGTGCAGGAGGCTCGGGCTCAGATGGTGAAGCCGATGTAGGAGGAGGACCACAAGGACAGCCACCCTACAAGCCAGAGAGCACTCTGTTATAACAAGTGTGAAAACATACAGGCAACTCATCCAACTGTTAGTCAACTCCAAATATTTTCTTATTCCTTGTGTCCTCTCTGAACAAATATCACAATATAATGCAACAAGCAATTAGGAAACAAAAATATCAAATCATCAAAAGTTTATGATAACTTGCAGAAGAATATTAATGCATCACCTGGCATGAGCCCTTTGTCTTAGATGGGGGAGGGATTGTTGCACCCATGCTGCAATATAAAATGATTGAGAACAATTCAGCAAGGACCCTGATTTTGGATAGACCAAAACAGATATTCAAATGTAGTTATTTTATCTATATCCATTTTCTATCACAAAATATAGACATCGATATTACAATATAAACACCTTATTGCCACTTCAGCAATCTCAGTCACTTAATCTAATTATTATTTTCTCAATTAGTTGTTAGTTTTATTAAAACGTCAACAAAAAAGGTTCCAGAGCCCATGCTGAGGTTTTCAGATTGTTCTGTCAAATAAACAGTCACTAAAGATTGGCTCCGATTTCTGGCTTATAAATACATGCTGCAGACTAATGTTCTGTCAATAGACTATTTATTTAAAATTGACTTTTTCAGGTCTACATGATTTAAGTCTGTATTTCAAGTCACAAGGTGAAATAACCACACCTAGCATTGTATAGAAGTCATGATCTTTCTGAATTCAAATCTTTTGAATTTGGATTCTCAGTTCCCTTGTTGAATAAAGGGTTTTGTATGCTTTAAAACCGACATTACACGAGATCCACGCGCGCTCACACACACACACTTTATACTTTGATTCCAGGCTACTGTAAAATTTCATCAGGAATCAAATTTTCTGAACAGTCCAGCATATTCAAACAGATCACATGTCAACATGGGTGTACAGTCCATCCATCCATCGGCAACTCCTTATCCTGCGTACAGAGTGTGGGGGGGGGGGTTACAGTCTTCATGGGTAAATAAGGCAAAATCTTTCATATAAACATGCTCCTTATGACTGCTACACTGACACACAGACTAGTGATGATCGATACTATCGATATTTCTTATACAAACGTTTCCTGCTCTAGGATCAATACTCATGTAAAAGGATCAATATCTAAACTCAGTAATTTGGAGTGAGTGTGTGTTTTACCATAAATATCTGACTGTCACCAGGATAGTCTAATTAAACTTGGTTGATTGGAACTACTTCTGCCCCTCAAAGTCATGCTTGCGGTATGGCTCTGTGACGGAGCTTTTTTGAAGTGAGCCGCTGCAGCCCCATTTCCTGAGACTGAATACTGACTATGGCTGACTGTAAAAGCCGTCACATCTGGCTGCATTTTAGCTGTGAAGGTAATAATGACGCTGTGTGTGATGTGTGTGCAAAGACAGTGAAATACTTTGGCAACACAGCAAAATTTGCTAAAAATCTGAGATTAAATCAAAATAATATGATGTTATGAAGTGGCAGTAGTTTGTAGACAGTAGTCTTATCATTATGCAGCTGTTATTTGGAATTGGTAAGCCTACAGCCTACTCTTTATTTCCCTCATAAATACAGAAACAGGAGAGGGGAGGTCACATTAAACTAGAAATAAAATATGTAAAAAGTATTGCTATTTTCATCGGCAGTACCAGCCTGGGTATTACTCTGTATTGGATCGCTCATCACTCTCTCTCACACACACACACACACACACACACAGGTCCCTGTTTTTTTTTTACTAGAAGGTGGGCGGGAACTAGGCACGTGGTAAGTGCAGTCTGTTTGAGACTTTATGTAAGTACTTTAGTTAAATAATGAAAGAATGAATTCTCTATAGATCATTTACATAACAACTATGTGCATAACATGATATTTGGAACAACAGCTCCGAGGTGTACTGACCTCTGCAACCAGGTCCGGAGGAAGCCCAGCTCTGGAAGGTGCAGGATCTCGGGACTGGACTCGCACATATGCACGAAGGCCTTTAACTCTGTCACTTTTCGTGGATCCATACTGCTCTGTCACGTCCAGCACACAGCGCGCTGCAGAGAGAGAGAGAGCGAGACAATCAACAACTTGGCCAAGTCTGGCGCTGTTTACGTGCTCAGTTGCTAACGTTAATGCCAGCGTTGTTAAGCTAACGTTAGGTATGCTAACGTGCGCGCTACAACCTCACTTTGTTCACGTCACATAAACCCAACAATGCGTGAAACGGAGGAACTAGCAATGGAGCAAGCATGAACGACTATTAAATGGTCGCGAGGCAGAAGTTTCTGGAAATGCGGATCCATGTCCCTGACGCGATAACTGTTTGACGCATGATCACGCCGCTAGCTAGCAGCAATACTGACCGTGATTACTGAAATACACTTCGTTATCTGGAGACATGCAGTTCAGTAATCGAAAGGAAACGCACCTGATCGGAAATACCGTTGACTCCCGAGAAGAAAACCCGCAGAGTAAGGTTGCAGTTGATTTTTTTTGTGTCACCACAGCACTGCTTCACTGGTAGTGGCGTCGCTCCTGTGTTTTCATTCAGGCAAGTTGCAAGCCAGACCGACAATGGATCGGGGGATTTGTTGCCCCGAGATGGGCCTGTCAGGCAGATCTCAGGAGCTCAGGACGCTTACAGGCCGCAACATGAAACATGATTGTTATAGAAACTGGAGTATCTCGTTACATTATTATAGTGGTTGATGCCAAAAGATTAAAATACATATATTGTCTATGGTTAAAGTTTATCTTATCTCTTAAGTAAAAATTAGTAGTAAAGAAAAGTAAAAAAAAAACAATTTCAACGTTACATTATTATATTTATCAAGCTGAATGGCAATCTCATTAAATATTGAAAATGCCTATAATAATGTCAGTGCTTGCATAACCTTTAGACTCACACGGTGGCGCTTGCTGTGAACATAGAGGCTGTTAAGTGTAAATTCAATGCTCCCTGAGAGGCCGAATTCAGGGAACAAAAGCCTTAACCTAAGGTATTGTTTTTCCTGAATGCGGGCTCTCAGGCAGCCCTCCTCACCAGCCTGTTCCACCAATCAACTTCCCAGTGCTGCCAGTCATTTATAGATCATTAAGTTCTACATCATTCACAGATGTTCTTTTGTCATTTATCACATATGATTTTTATGAGGAGACAAGATACCTACTTACAATATGTTATCTATCCCATTTAATAATCTTTCATCAATCATTGTTAATACTCTGTTTTTCTTTACAAAGTTTACATTGGTAACAGTGCAGTTTTAAGTACTGATTGTTTGCACACACAAAAAATTGTTTATTTGCTTTTTAGAAAATGTAATTATTGAAAAAGTTGAAAAGTAATTATTCAACCAGGTAAAGTTTTAGTGGCAAAGAAATGGTGTAGTTCATCACACTGATGAAACCATACACAATACTGGGAGCTGCCCAGAACAACATTCTTCCATTGCTGGTTGCTGAGCAGCTTCACTGAACCAAGTCGGGGTACGTGCCTTACTCAAGGGCCTGTAGGACTTGATCTTAGAAAACAGGTCTGGTGATATTCTATAGGCTATCCTACTTTTCTTATTGACATTAAATCTCAAAAAAGACCAAAACCAACAATTAATTGATACTAACAGGTACTGTGTGTATCACAGCGTGATATATCTTATTTGTCTTTGCCATAGAGCTCCACTGTTATATTGGGTGACACGTTTCCTTTATTTATTATGAAACAACACAGTCCTGCTTTCAGAAATACCCATTAAAGCTGAAAATAGCCCCCAACAAATGCACTTTTCACTACTTGAATAATGTCTGATATGCTTGTTTTTGCTGTCATAGTTTGTTTGTTTGTCAAGTTAATGTTAGATTTTATATTATATAGTAATTTATATGTACTGTTGGGTAGTTTAATCAATGTACAACAGTGCATCCTATTTTATTAAAAGTCATCAGATACATGTAGTTGAGTGAAATGTACAATATTTATCTTTGAATTGAATAATTTTTAAGTAGCAAATAAAGTATCATCATAAACATCTTACATTTACAATACTTGAGTAAATACCTACTTACATGTGATGAAAGATCAAATCAAGAAAATGTCTGTAAGTGGATTTTCATGTAGTGTCAAATAAAACGTAATGCCTGGACAATAGGAACATATTTATGAAAAATGGTGGGTTGTAATTTAACAAAGGTTTCTGTACAATGTAAATATAAACAAGCTGTTGAATATGAATCCCTGCAGTTTTTCTGTTTAAAACACCATATTTGTGTTTAGGAAAAAAACTTGAACTGATTTTAGGGGTATTTACTAAACTCTGAAATCATGTTGGCTATAGCCTAATTATTACCCAATGACAATACAATACACATTGTCAAATAAACACTCAATTTACAGCACAAAGATTTGTTTCATTTGAAAAATAGCCTGACAAGTGAGGACAGCAAGTTCAAGCCTTCAAGGGCACTTTTGCTTAATTTCTCACCTGGCCTCTGTAGTGGCCTCCATGTGCTGTTGTGCCGCCCGACTCGGGGTTCTTCTTCTGTAGGACTACTTTATAATAGGACTGCATGAGTAGGGGAGACCAGGGACGGTTGTAACATTTTTGACATTTCTGTCTGTATCTTGGAGATCTTTTGAGCGAGTGTGTTCAAATTTGCTATAAACTAGTTACATGTGTCAGCTATTAAATAATAATAATAGTAATAAAGAGAAAAACAAGATATTGAAAGGTTTTTTTCAACACTTTCTTGCAGAACTGCTGTGTGTGTGTGTGTGTGTGTGTGTGTGTATGACCCAAGTAGCTCACTTACTTGCAATCAGTTATGGTAGTGACATAGTCATTAACACAATAATAAAACTTTTAAAAACGTGCAAATGAGCACTAACTGAATATTAGTTTGTGTATTTGTGCTTATTTGTCTTGCATCCTCACAGTGGTGACATATGGCACTCCTGGAGTGCATGCCTCAAGGGCCCACAGAGAAGGCAGAAATTAAACATTTCTGCATGAGTGTCAGACACATACTGAAATTCAGAAGAAAACATATAAATACAACTAAACATTTTAGTTGTTGTTATAAATAACCCAGACTCTTGTAGCAATGAACTAGCTTACCTTACAGCTTACAGCTAAAACATTAACACTAGAATGAAAGATATCTACATATAGACCTACACACAATAAACATGATTTAAGTTTGATGAGTTTAAATACAAAGCAGGCAATGCTATAACAACAATAAATGAAATAATTTGGAGATACTTTCTTATCTCCAAATTATTATTTTTCCTTCTATAATTGGCTGTGCCTGCCACATGGTGCTACTTTTTTTCACATGTAGAATAAGAACTAAACTGAGCATGTGCAGAGTGAATCAGGAAATTCATAACTTTAAAGAAATTGGATTAGATGTTTCGTCACCACTTTTATTTGTACTCTACATTAATGAATGTCAGAGTATGTTTGAATCAAGGCATATTATCAAGTATGCTGATGATTCTTTGATAATTAGTCTTCTGCAGAATCACAAGGAGGGCCATGGACCAGTTTTGGACAATTTTATCTAATGGTGCAATGATTAATTTCTTCAACTCAACGTTTCTAAAACCAAGTATTGACTTTCGTCATGATCTTCAAACCATAGTTCCAACTTTGATTAATGGCATAGAGTGAGATGTGGTAAGTCAGTATAAGTATTTGGGCACCATCTTAGATGATAAATTGAACTTTGACACCAATACAGATCATATATGTAAAAAAGCCAATCAGAGACTCTTTTTTAAAGAAAGTTGAATAGGTTTAATGTAGGCAGATTTTATGCATCCTTTGTTGAGTCAATCTTAACTTTTGCTATGATCTGCTGGTTTGGCAATTTGAGTGTAATTAACAAAAACAGATTGGGAAAAATTGTAAGCATATGTCAAAACATAATTGGCACTGATCTCAAAAGTATTGAGCATATGTTTGAGGCCAGAGCTACACAAAGGGCAATGGCCATCTTGGCTAACATCACTCACCCACTACACTCTGAGATTTGCCTCCTACCAACAGGAAGGAGGTATACTTATCGAAAACGTGCCAAGTCTAACAGATATCTCAGATCATTTGTACCATTAACTGTTGGATCTGTATTTGTTGTTTTTTTATCTATTTATCATCTTATGTTTTTATGTTCTTATGTGTTCTTATGTGTACGACTGTGTATATGTCTGCTACTTGTTGTGAACTAAATTGCCCCTTGGGGACATTAAAGTTATTTCAATTCAATTCAATTCAATTCAATTCAATTCATGGTCTGTTCTTATTGTTATGGTAGGCTGCTGGAGTGGCCGTTTCTCACATTTGATACCAAGTAGGCTACAACATTTCTGTTGACGCTCTTACTTATCTCTGACACTCTGAAACCTTAAGTCTCTGTAAATATTGTTTTTTTTAAACTTCTCTCTTGCAATAATAAAACTAGTAATTAAAGACAGAATATTCTAATTAATCATCAAGGGTTAGGTTAAAACAAATATGCCATGGTTACGCCCTTGTAAAAAACTGCAAATTCACCATTTATAATTTGTGTAAAAAAGAAAGAAGCCATTTTCAACAAAATAAGACTGTCCTTCCAATTTAAATAGCACGATTATGATAACAGGAAAGAATTCAACTAGTTTTATGACAGTAGAGAGGCAACGTTTGCAAGAAGATCTCAAGAAGACTGGAATTCAGGACCTTAATATAGAAACACTTTAAACCTGGGCATCGATTGAAAAAAATAGGATCAGACAAACACGTTGAATGGGTAGGATTTAATCTCCTTTCC
Source organism: Lepomis gibbosus (assembly GCA_029875015.1). Classification (NCBI taxonomy): domain Eukaryota; kingdom Metazoa; phylum Chordata; class Actinopteri; order Centrarchiformes; family Centrarchidae; genus Lepomis; species Lepomis gibbosus. Next base: position 23,399 of record JAPMOB010210597.1, on the reverse strand, counting down.
ACACTCCGGTGCAGAAGGGGGCAGTAATGCACCGATAAACTGGATGCAAACCGCCGAAAAACAAGAAGAAGAAAAGAAGAAGAAGTAGAAGAAGAAGAAGAAGAAGAAGAAGAAGAAGAAGAAGAGAGCAGCAGCAGCAGCAGCAGCAGCAGCAAGCTAGTTAGTTAGTTAGTGTAACTGTCAACCAAAGATAAATATTGCAGCTGTATGAGAAGATTTTAACGTAGGTAAGAAGCAACAGCATATCGTTCTGTGTCTCCATAAGTAACCAGTGGTAGTTGACTGCTTTGTGTTTCACTGACTGAGCCTCGTGTCTGCAGCCGGGCGACCTGCTGTAGCTGGTCGGTGTCCTCCAGTTGCAGCAACAATGTTGCCCTCAACCAGCACCATGATCCGGTCTGCTGTCAAGCTGCTGCCGCGGCCTAACTGGAGTGGAGGTGAGGCCAGTGCTATTGTTATGTGTTTTAAATTGTAGCCAAGTAGCCTACTTATGTAAATTACTTTTACTTTAGCTGAGTATCCATTCCATGCAACTTTATGCTTATAGCTGCTCCACTTTATATCAGAGGGAAATATTGAGCCTTTACTCCACTGCACTTATTTGACAGTTACTAGTTAGTTTGTCAGAAAAGGATTTTACATAAAATACATAGGGCAATGATACGCTTGTAAAAGACAGGGCAGTGTTACAAATTAAAACAGTGGGTCCTAACCTTTTTGCCTTGTGACCTTGTACAGTAAAGCAGTGTCTAGTTTCAGGAATGAGTGGATTAATCATCTCACGACCCCACCAATTTATATTATGACCCCTTGGAGGGCCCTGACCCCTAGTTTGAGACTAAACTACCAAAATGTACATACTGTAGTTAAAACTAGGCTTAATAAGAGAAGCTACAGCAGTTACACACTGCCTACAGATGGATGATTCAGTATTAACAATCTGATAATGTTATATAAAATAATTTTATATTGATTATAATTTTAAATAACAGAGGCAATTTTTCTGCAGAACAATTGGCTACTTTTACTTCGATACTTTAAGTACATTTCGTTGATAATTCTTTTGTACATTTACTTAAGTAAGATTTTGAATGCAGATGTTCTTATAGAGTATTTACACTGCTGTGTCTGGTAGGTTTACTAAAAGTAAGCGAAAGCTTAAGTGAGTGTAGCTACAGTTCTTATTTAAAAAAAAAAAGGTTCACCCTTAATTACAAAGTCACCAGTTGCACAGTTACAGTCTTCTCATATTTAGCGTAGTGTGTGTAACATGTAGCCTATTTATGCATTTCAATAACAGAACAAGCACCTATCAAATGATATTATTAGTAAAAAAGTAAACACCTCTTTCAATATGACACACCATGACCTCCCTGATCCATTGTATAATGATCGGGCATCAGGTATGGACAACATAGAAATCCCTTAATGCAGAAACATGACTCTTTTTTTCGTGTCTGTGATACTATTTTATGGGATTTTTTTATCACTCAATCCTTGAAAATCTCCTACCTTTCTCATATATTTACGTCTTTAATTGATTGCCTGTGAAGGACAAGAATGTCCTAAATGGTATTATGAGAGTCTCGTCCAAGATAATTGGAGCCCAGCAAAGAGACCTGTGCTCCTTCTGGGAGAAACCGGTGTCCCATAAAGCAAACAGTAATAATCAGCCAATCTGATCATGTTTCCGTCCAATGTCCTCAGGCTGGCGAAATGTGTAATGAATATAATGTGTATATAATGTGACCATTAGGAGAAAAACTACTTTAAGCCCTTACTTCCTTTGCTATCAGGCCAAAAGTAGTCATTTTAAATGACTGTTATACCATTATTTACATGGAAAATAACAATGTTTTATTTTATTTACTGCTGCTGGTTCTGTACTTGTATTGACCTATGAATGTTGATCTGTTGCCTGTTCTTCTGTGAGTTCTTAAATCATGTGTATGGACTGGGTAAGCTGCAAATGAATTGCCCTTTGTCTGAATCAAATGAGGATTGATCGTCGTGCTAATAAATAAAACAAATACTTTAGCACTCGACTGGTATGAAATAACACTGTAACATGTTGAAGGGAGACCAAATATGTCCATATATGGGGTCTATTGTTTTGTCACAGATTTATGTGAACACCTTAAATATTTGGTTCCATGAATTGTTTTAAAAATAACACATGGCTCATATTTGCTGGTGACATTGAAGGCACCTGACATTCTCACAAAAACTTTGTGTATGTGTGTGTTTGGAAGAACATTTCAGCTCAGTCACAAGTTTTTGAGTCTTGATACGACTGCTCAATTGGCGCGTGTTTCAATAGACGCTCTGTGACTAAAGTGACATCTGCATTTAGATCTATGAGAAAGACATGAGTCAATTGGCTTGTAAGGAAAACAGGGAGAGCAACTCTCCCTCAGGTGACTGACAATGTCAATGCAGGACATGATCAGACAACAAGTAGAGTCTGACAGTTACATAGAGTGGGATATTAAAGAAGGGATGCAGTGCATTAAACCTTCACAGTCACCAGATCTCAACCCAATTGACCACATATGGGAGATTTTGCACCGCCATGTTAGACAGGGCTTCGCATCGCTATCATAAAAAAAACACCAAATATCACCAAATTGGGCAGTATCTTTTGTAAAAATGGTAAGCCTCCTTGTAGAATCAATGCATACAATTCATGTTGCACTGCAAGAGTTTTTACAGTCTCTGTTTTGTCTGCAGGATGTGTCGGATGCCCATGCAGACACATTTCTGTGAAACCAGGAGGTTTGAAACCTAAGACAGTTCCCCCTCGGTACCTGGGCCAGCCTAGCCCCTTCACTCATCCACACCTCATCAAACATGGTGAGTATTGTTTACTATGGATTGCCGAACCAGTACATGTACAATTTTTAGGGAAACCTGCAATGTTTATGGTCTTAAGACATTCAGCAACAGCCACTATACTTGATATTACTTTAGGGCGTAAGGATTCATGCCCTCTAGTGGCACAGGAACTACTCAAGCACACATAGCTCAACACTTTAGGAGTAGAAGCTGCTGTAGATCACAGACAACTCAAGGCTACAAACAGTAGTGCACTGTGTAGATGAGCTGTTGTTTAACACCATGTGATCTCTGCTCCTCAGGTGAGGTGACCCCAGGCTTAAGCCAGACAGAATATGAGCTTCGCAGGCACAGGCTAGCCTCACTCATCGAGGCCCAGGCAGACAGGCTGGGGCCCTCTGCTTCTTCTAGCACCCATGTGGTCATCGTTTTGTCCCATCCGACCCGTTACATGACCAATGACATCCCTTATCCCTTCCACCAGAACCAGGTACATGTTTGGACTCAAGTTGCATTTCTTTATCTTCAGTTCAGTCTTCTTGTTGAATAGTAACTGTTTTTAAAGACCTCATCTTCACATAGTGGAAAGGTATGTAAAGAGGCAAAATGTATACGCCATAATGTGACTATGCTCTTACTCTGCAGTCTTAGTTATGTAATTTATTGTGAATTTGGATACTGGTTGTTCAGCATAGCTTTGCTAATTAACCATGAGCCAATTGCTCCCCAGGATTTCCTCTACCTCAGTGGCATCCTAGAGCCTGACAGTGCTTTGGTCCTTTATGGCAAAGGGCGACCAGACCAGGCCATCTTGTTCGTCCCCAGCAGAGACCCGGGGAGAGAGCTGTGGGATGGGCCTCGGTCAGGAAAGGATGGGGCGGCTGCTTTGACCGGCATAGAGAGAGTTCATAGCACAGAAGAACTGGGTGTTGTGCTCAAGAGCCTCAGAGGTGGGTGGATGTGAGTGTGATTTGCAGTCATTTCTGAAATGATGGGTCTTCCATTTAACATAAAACTAAACAAGAGCCGGCTTCTCATTTCTAGCCTACGGCTGTGGATTTTGGCGGCTAAAATGACGACTGTGTCTGCCAGATTTTAGCTATTGAAAGTGAGTCTCCACTAAAGACTGACCTTGGAAGTATTCAGGTCAACATCTTATCTGTTAAAAAACAACAAGGAAACCAAGTTTCATGCATTTCATTTGCCAAAGCACATGACAAGTCAGACAACAAGATGTTTTATCAACATCAACCTAGCCTATTTTAGCAGCACCAGTTGATAACCAACACATTTGCTGTATTTCACAGCAAACAGCAACATGCCTATAGGCAACAGTAAGACAGTACTATGTGTATACAGCATACTAGATTGGACACAAAAAAAGACAAAAGTGCTATAAAAAAAATTGTCAGCCTTTACTGACAGTCGATGCTCTTCACAGCCATCTTGCTTTCTGAACTCGGGGTCCTCTGAGTTCAACCGAGTTGAGGAGTAGGAACTCCTACATCTGGGGGCGTTTCGTTTGTCACTTCTGGTCTTGAAGCTTGGAAAAAATACCTCAAACTTTTACAAGAGAAAAAGATGTAAGTAGGAGATATAACAGACATGTTTTGCAAATATAACGCTGCTTCACACAATTTTGACATGAATTGCTGTAATGTAAACTCACTGAAATCAAATAAAGCACATGACAGTATTGATAATGTTACACTAAACTCTTATGTACTAGCTTTGATCCCGAAATGGATTTTCCAATCCCGGGGCCTCATTTATAAACAAACGCACAAAAGAATGCGTACGGCACATTCTGAGCAAACTTTGGGATTTATTAAAAAAAAAAAAAAAAAACTTGATGGAAGAATATGTGGTGCTCCACACAAACTCTGACTAGTGCATACACACATAAACTGGACTCAGATGGCAGAAGGATAAAATGGATACAATTGTTTAAAATAAAAGCCATTCTTAAACGAATAAACACCTATTTGATTGATATTCCCTGAAGTGCGCAATAAAAGTTATTTAAGATAATTTTTAAAAAATTAGATATCTTATATTGTTTGATATTCCCTGGAGGGCATGATTTAGAATAATAAAGGCAAACAGAGATAAAGACGAGGTGAAAATTGTTCATACCCTTCTGTTAAAGAAAGAAAAACCCACAGTGGTCCCTGAAATAACTTGACACTGACAAAAGATTAAAAAAAGATATGTAGGAAGGTTTATTGTCACCATGTAAGTTATAGAGTGAAATTGAGTTTTGCAACTCCCTTCTGCTACATAGAAGACAGTATACATTCATACAGAATCAATTATGAAACATGGTGAACAGAAATAAACTATCATCACTGGAGCAGTGCTGGGGATGAATTAGAGTTTAAGAGTCTGATAGCTTGGGGGGAAAAGCTACTCTGCAGTCTGGTGGTACGGCAGCAGAAACTTCTGTCTCTTCGCAGAAGGCAGCAGGGTGAACAGGCTCTGGCTGGCAGGGTACTGTTCTTTAGGATCCTCTCTGTAGGCACCACACCTCACCAATATCACTGATGCTCAGGAGATGGATACAAATGATCTTCTGAGCTGTTTTAATCACCTGCTGCAGAGCTCTCCGGTCCTGGGTCGTGCACATCCCATGCTAGTTTGTGATGTTTCAGTATGCTTTCTATTGCTCCTCTGTAAAAGCTGACAAGAACTTGGTGTGGGAATTTGGCTTTCTTAAGCTTCCTCAAGAAATATAGTTGTTTCTGAGCTTTCTTCACCAGCATGGAGATGTAAGATGACCATGTCAGGTTCTGTGTGATGTTGATTCCCAGGAACCTGAAACTGTTTATCTGCTCCACCTCAGATCCACTGAGTTGGAGGAGATGAACCACTGTAGACAGGAGTGTGTGTCTTTATCTCCTTCTTCCTAAAAGCAATGGTCACCTCCTTAGTTTTGCTAACACTGAGCAGTAGGCTGTTCTCTGAGCACCACTCTGCAAGATTATCAGTTTCCTCCCGACATGAAGTCTCATTGTTGTTTGAAATCCAGCCGATGATGGTGGTGCAAACTTCACAACAGAGTTCTCTTCATGTAGAGGGATGCAGTCACGGGTGTACAGCGTGAACAGGAGGGGGCTGAGCACACACCCCCTGGGTGCTCTGTAGTGATGTGCGCTTCTGTATCGAAGCTTCGAAGTGTGTGTTGAGTAATCCAGGATGATTTTTGTGAAGAAAAATTTAAATAAAGATGAATAAAATGTTGTCTCCATTATCTAAAGTCAAGCCAAGTCATCATAACCCTCTCCCTTGTTTCCACTTTCCCTTTGACCCTGTCACCTTGTTATTCATTCATGTATTGGCATCACAAACATCGTTCATTATTTTAGCCAATTCAAAGCTTCACACACCAAAGCCGTGGTGCCATAATCTCTCTCTCTCTGCCCGTTTTACATTTATTGTCCACTTGGTGCCACACTAAAGCAAATGAAGCTCTGCAAAGCTTCGGCCCATGAGTGAACCAATTGGATGGAAAGCTTCAACGCTTCATGAAGCTTCATCTCGGCATCACTAGTGCTCCGGTGTTGAGCACTAGAGTGGAAGAGGTCAGTCCGCCAATCCAAACTGACTGGGGTCTGTTTGTGAGGAAGTCCAGTATTCAGTTGCAGAGTGTTGTATTTAAACATCATTCTGATGTAGGTGTTGTTTTTCTCAAGGTGTGAGAGGACTGAGTGGAGGGCGGTGGAGCTGGCATCCTCTGTGGATCTGTTGGTTCTGAAAGAGAACGGGTGAGGGTCCAGGCTGGCAGGGAAGTTGTTTTGTATGTGCTGAAGAACCAGTTTCTCAAAGCACTTCATCAGAATGGGGGTGAGAGACACTTTACAACTAACTCCTTGTTGAGGAGATAAAAGCAAGCATAAAAGATGTTAAGTTCATCTGGTAATGTGGCCTCACGCATATCTTTGGTGTTGTTGGTGTTGAGGTCTCTCTCCAGTCTCCGCTGATGTCTCCACTCTGCCTCCTTGATGCCAGCTTTCAGTCTTGCTTTGGCGGTGCTGTAAGCTTCTTTATCACCCAACCGAAAAGCAGCTGTTTTGGCTCTGGATGGAGCCCTCAACTCTCTTTTCATCCAAGCCTTCTGATTGGGGAATAATTTTATTGTTTTAGTGATCACCAGATCATCAACACATTTGCTGATGTATGATGTCACTGATGATGTATATTCCTCAAGGTTGATGTGGCGGCAGCCTCTCTGAACATACTCCAGTCTGTGCTCCCAAAACAGTCCTGCAGAGCTGCTGTAGATTCAGTAATAATAAATAAAGAATAACTGATGAAAAACAGACATTGCTATTGAATTTCAACAGAATCTATTAAAAAAACAAGCTAATGAAACTGGCCTGGACAAAATTAATGGTACCCCTAGAAAAAAATTTAAATAATTTGACCATAGGGACAGGTTAAACTAAGGTTTGTCCTGCTATTATTAGCGTCACAGATGTCTTCAAACTTCAAACTAAAGGGTGACAAGTCACTGTGCTGTATCATGGTGTGTTCCTCACTGAACATGGATCACAGAAAGCTAAGGAGAGAGCTGTCTCAGGAGATTAGAAAGAAAGTTATACACAAACATGTTTACAGGCTATAAGACCATCTCTAAGAAGCTTGATGTTCCTGTAACAACAGCTGCACATACTATTCAGAAGTTTAAGATCCACGAGACTGTAGCCAACCTCCCTGGACATGGCTGCAAGAGGAAAATTGATGACAAATCAAAGAGACGGTAAATACGAATGGTAACCAAAGAACCCAGAACAACTTACACAGACATTAGAGGTGAACTCCAAGGTCAAGGTACATCAGTGTTTGATCGTGCCATCCGCCGCTGTTTGGTCCAAAGTGGACTCAATGGAAGACACTGCTGTTGAAAGCAAATCATAAAAAAGTGAGACTGGAATTTGCTCAAATGCATAGCCACAAAGCTTCTGGGAGGATGTCTTTTTGATAGATGAGACAAAACTGGAGCTGTTTGTCAAGTCACATCAGCTCTATGTTCACAGATGCAAAAATGAAGCATACAAAGAAAATAACACCGTACCTACGGTCAAGCATGGAGGGCGCTCGGTTATGTTTTGGAGCTGTTTTGCTGCATCTGGCGCAGGGTGTCTTGAATCTGTACAGTGTACAATGAAATCTCAGGACTTATCAAGGCATTCTGGAGCAAAATGTGCTGCCCAGCTTCGGGAAGCTTGGTCTAAGTCGCAGATCATGGATAATGACCCAGAACACACAGCTGAAAACACCCAAGAATGTCTAAGAGCAAAACACTGAAGTGACCTTCTAAGAGCCAAAATACTTGTTTACAAGTACAGAAGTCTCATTGAGAGTTAAAGAAATCGCTTGATTGCAGTGACTCCCTCAAAAGGTTGTGCAACAATATAATTTCAGGGCACCGTTATTTTTGTCCAGGCCAGTTTGTTTTTTAAAATGATTCTGTTGACCCACAATTTAAAAGCAATGTCTGATTTTCATTAGTTAATTTTTTATTTATTATTCCTAGTCAATTTTAAGTTATTACAGGGACCATTGTGGGTGTTTCTTCTTACGAAAGGGTACCAACAATTTTGTGTCTGTATCTGTTTTTGAAAAGGAATGCCTTCAAAAGTTAATATTTAGTTTGATCTGTAATTGATAGTTGCACACAATTTAATTTCTTATCATAAATATGGTGAACAGTAGGACAAATTACATGTAATCTGATGCTGTTTTCGATGCCACAGTTGAGCAAATACAAGTGCACAGTTTCTTATGTTATTACCACATGTTTTTTGCCCTATACCCAGCTGCCTTACCCACACACTGTGCGCCAGCGTGTGGATTGTGGATGCAATGCATTGCTTGCAAAAACACAAGTTATGGAAAAATATAACACTACGTTTTAACTAAATATTTTACTTATGTCATATAAAACAAGTCATATTTCTTGGCATCCTCGCTAATTGAGTGGAGTGTGTGTTTGTGTGTGTGTGTGTGGTTTTGTTTTTTTTAAAACAACTGGAATGCATTTGGTGTATTCTTTTTCAAACACGGGAATACAAATTATGTACCTGGGTCATCCGGTGTGTCTGTATCTGTGTCTCCCTACACCAAGCAAGTCACTTATCAAGAGAGTCACTATGTGGTGTCCCTTTTCCTCTGGTGCACAAATCTCCGGGGGGGGTTTGGTCCGCCAAACAACATCTTCTAACTTGCTTCAACCTTCCCAACAAGAAGTTCAATGTCACACTGTGCGAAATCTTTCTTTTTAGCATTTCTTTCCGAATTTGCCATCCTTCATGCAATCAGTATGTATTCATATTATTAAGGGGCGCTTCACTGACTATGGCAACTATGGGTATGAGAGTTGATTGTGATTTGTGAAGGGATACTGGTGTGGGTTGTGCGTGTGCACAGTGTGATAAATGAGAATATTTTTGTGTCTAAAAACTTTCTGTGTTTCGTCCGTATGCGTACTTTTGAAGTGAATCCTATGCACAGCTTTATAAATGCGGCCCCTGAAAAGGTATTTTTCTAACATAACCTGTAAACCCACAGAAAAGTTGGAAACTAATGATGTGCCCTTTGTCTTTGGAAATAACACTAAGTTACTACTGTGGGTCGTTAGCTAGTCACTCAGACAAGCTAATTACGTTAGAGCATTCCTTTGAACTTTTGCTCTTGTCTAATTGATGGACCAGTATCTTTAATCTGTCGGGGATAAGGAATAAGGGTGAAGGACTAACTTTTGACATTTAACCTCTGACTGATGAGGACCTTAACTTCACTGTTGCCGTTTTGTCTTTGCTCTGATCCTCATTAAGGCACTCAGCTGTGGTACGATAGCTCTCAACCCGCCCACCCTCGGCTCCACCAGGTTCATGTGTGTCCCATGTTGGAGGTGGGGCCGATGCCGTGGTCTCTCAGGCCCCTCATACACTCTCTCAGGGCCCTCAAGAGCCCAGCAGAGGTGGCGCTCATGCAAGAAGCAGGTCACATCACAGCCCAGGTTGATACTAGAATTAGTAATAATGCAATTGACTTAGTTTTGTAAAAGTGTATCGGCTCTGTCCAACACTGCAACTCAGCAATCCTTGTCTCCCAGGCTTTTAGAAGGACAATGGCTTTGGCTCAAGGAGACGTGGACGAAGCTGTTCTCTATGCTAAGGTAACGGAAAATATTTGATGACCTCTGTGTGGCTCTTACCTGCCTTTCTATCAAGTGTGGCCTGTTATAGTCTTCTTTTCTTACCTGATCAGGCTCCTTAATGTAATTACTTCAGCCTTAAATGTCATCCATTGATTATTCAGTCAGTGCAGAAGTTATGAGCCATTGCTCCATAGGATTTGACAATACTGACAAATTGATTTCAATTAGTCGATTCATGTTTTCAACAGAAACAAAACCTTATATGCAGTATTGACAACTTAAAATGTATTCATTAAGGATCACACAAAAATCATTTCCTTTTTGGTCCTTTAGCAGTTATGTTTTACGTACAGGAAACCAGGTAACTCTTAATATTCCTTACAGCTGCTTTTAAAGGAGAAAACCTTTTTTTTTAAAAACATCTTATTCCAGTTTGATTTTGAGAACCGGATCCATGGTGCCAACTTCCTGGCCTATCCCCCTGTTGTTGCTGGAGGAAATCGAGCCAATACTCTACACTACATAAACAACAACCAGATTATCAAGGTAAAGGCATGTGCTAAAGGATCAGTCCTGCAAATAGGTACAATGAACATCCACATTAAGCATTCTGAAAACATAGTGATGTAAAAGTAATGATTGAATACCTTAAATGACTCACAATTAATACCCCCTCCTTTCTCAGGATGGTGAAATGGTGCTGCTTGATGGAGGTTGTGAATACTTTGGTTATGTCAGTGATATCACTCGAACGTGGCCAGTGAATGGAAAGTAAGTTTGACTTACTAGTTGTACCACTCAAATAAAAATACTATAGATAAAGAATATCTGGCTAAATGTTTGAGCTGGAGCTGATTACACCTTCCCGTCTTACAATACTAAACATTTACTTGGAAAAACAGTAAACAAAGGATTACTTTACTGTGCTGATTCCATAACACCACGACACTGCAGAAACTTCATTTTTATGTAAAGTCTTGCAACATGCTCTACACATTTTTAAATCTTCACTGTGACCGTTTTCTAAATGCAGACCATCAACTGAAATCTGTCCTTTACATTAGTACTCAGCTCTTGTTTCTTAAACACATTATTCAGATATTTTTCTCTTATTCACTTATCTTATTGTAATGTGTCTTGTTAGCTTTATACATGATTTGTTTTAAAAGATTCCAGGTCTCTAGATTTTAGGGCTTTTTATATTAAATGTAACTGTCTGCTGTTCCCACCTCCTTCCTGCCAGATTCAGCCCTGCGCAAGCTGAGCTGTATGAGGCCGTGCTGGAGGTCCAGCGCTCCTGTTTGTCTCTGTGTTCCCCGGGTGTCAGCCTGGATCATATCTACAGTACCATGCTGGCTCTGTTGGGACGACAGCTTAGGCAGCTAGGCATCTTGAAGACCAGTACCAGCGATGCGGATGTACTAAAGGTAATAATGAAAGAAGTGGAAGTAGAGTGGATTCTAGCTGGTCGATCTTTCATGTGATTCCCATAGGGGATTTTTGCATTTGCTAAATCTGAATGCAAGTTGTATTAAACTGGTTTCTCTAAAAAAACAAGACTGTGGGGATTTATGGTTATTTTTTGGCAGTTATTCTATGCCACATCAAATGTTGGCTTCTTAATTGGCTGACTGATGCGGTTCCCCGGATGGAAAGACCTTCATTCAAAGCTGCTCATAGTTATCAGTCCTATTGGATATATGGTTTTTAGCCATGCTGGCTTTAGTGATGGCAATGTCAGTCTGTCATTTGGTCAGTAAGTTTGTCTGTCGCTTCCTCTGTATTGCCTGTTGGAATTTGTATTCACCGTTAATGTTGTTGTTCAGGTGCCCCTGGATTCAGTTGTGCTCTGTTAAGGCAGGTAGAAAATGATATAATGAGGCTTCAACCAGTGGTACCAATAAATTTAACGTTAATAATGTTTAGCTGCTTAAACCTTTTTTATGCTTATTCCAGGCTGCACGGCGGTACTGTCCCCACCATGTTGGCCATTACCTGGGCATGGACGTCCACGACACTCCTGAGCTGTCCCGCTCACAACCTTTACAGCCAGGAATGGCCATCACTATAGAACCAGGTATACACAATCTAGGCTTTTAAATATCCTCCTAGTCAGTGGCTGTGTGAATCAAACATCTGGATGATTTTGGTTTTCAACAATCCAAACTGCAGCACAAACAGTCACACCATCCCTACCAGTTATTGTGGTGAATGGGAACAGCCCTCCATTACACAATTGTCTGTGCTACATTCTCCTTTATGTTCCATTTTATTCCTGCTTTCATACATTTTCCGCTAATTTGCTTCTGTTGTCACAGGTTTGTACATCTGTGAGGACAATGACCAGGTGCCGGAGCGTTTCCGTGGCCTGGGCATCAGGATTGAGGATGATGTGGTGATTCGAGACAAGGGAGGCCCTCTGATTCTGTCCTCTGACGTACCAAAGACCATCGCAGATGTGGAGCAGGCCTGTGCCCAGACATAGGGTGCAGACAAGTGACCAGCCGCCTGAGCCTCAGCATCGATGCCAGGCAGTGTGCAGTGTGCTTTTCAGCAGCCTCCACAGTGATGACATCATCAGGCTCAGGGCCCAGGTACATGAAAGGTGGGAGCACACATCAAGCCTCCAGTTTAAAGGCCTCAAAAATATAGAAATCTGGTGTGGACGCTCATGGATTTTGCGGATGCTATTGTTGTCTGCCGAAATGTTTAAAGAAACCAGCACTGGTGGTCTCCTGTTTGTAGTCTTAAACAGTTTAGTTAGCAGTTTTTAACAGGCGTATGCAAAGTCTGGTCAACACGTAATTGAACAGGATATTGGAATGTATTTTGCATAAGAACATCAACAAAAAACAAACTAACAAACATTAAGTGTGGTCCCACGCTTATTATTATGAAGAGCTCAGTTACAGTAAAGGAGGATTTAGCTATGTGGCTACACCAATACCACATGGAGACCAATTCTGATCATGTACAGTACATCCATCTAGTGATGTGATGGCGCTGTCAGCGGGTGAAATCCAATGCTGAACTCTAAATAAAATTCTAGGAACAGCAGTTTACTCTTGCATCAAGAATATTTTCAGCTGAAGACCCAGAGGTTAGATCCAACAACCATAGAAGCATTTTTGTACTGAAAACGTATTTGCTCCACACCACGTTTCTCAGAATTGCCACCATCGTGGCACTTTATGATATAATTCTTTGTTTGTTTTCTCACTCCAAAGAAATGTTTTAAAGCCTGCATACACCCACTTTATTTGTCTCACACATGCAAAAATGCATTATTCATTCCCAGCTCATGTATAGTGCAAAATATCAAAAGACCAAATGTTGGTCACTGTGCTGTGGGGTGCTCAGGAAGGACTCTGTCAAATCAACCCAGCACCACCACGGTTATGCACAAAAGTAATGAATAAAGAGGAACCTGTCTTAAACAACTGCTGTTTAAGACGGATGGTAACAGTTACACCAATGCACTGAAATGGCTTAAAAAGACAAGAGTTTGCGTGTGTTGTTGTGTATGTGTTTTGGGAGTTTTGTCTTTTCAGCAAAGAGAAAAATGTGATCTCTCTCTGAAAATGGTGTTTATATGTATTAAAAAGATTTCATTATTCCTTCTTTCATAACTAATAAATTCTATTGGTTTGCCTCATGTTATTTATGACGGACAACATGATGTGAAAATCGATGTGTGTGTGTGTGTGTCTGGATTGAATTAGGCTACAATAACCTTGACTGAAATATTTCATGTCAGGAAGGTGTAGATGTGGGTGCTGGTGAGTAGGAATGTCCCCCTCAATTACAGGGAAAGGGACACTTGTTGTTGTGTTTTACCAAAGTATTTTTGTGGTTTTGGTCACTGTTTATCACGCCTTCATGTTTAAGAAAAGGAGCCCCTAATGCATGCCATTGACAACAACTACTCTCATGTTTTTTTATATATTTATATACAGTATATTTATATATTTATATATATTTATATTTTATACATATATTTCAAATGCAAAGTTAGTTCATTTGTTTCCTTTTTGCTGACTTTTTGCAGAAATTTCACCTGTTTCTAAGTCCAAAGAATTAATGAGTGGATAGACTACAGGGGCTTTGGACCAAACTCTGTAACTTACCAGTAACACACTAGAGCACATTCCTTTTTGGGTTTTGTGCTTAAAGTACCAAAATAGGCCTGATTAAATCAACTGCAATGACACTGTAACTTACAGACATTGTTGCCTGTGTCTACCCCACAAAGAGGGTAGAAACTATTCACAACAAAGCCTGGAGAGTTTTTTAATACCACAGCTGCTGAAAATACTTGTTTCTTATCAGGACATCTCAAGCATACTGACAACCACCAAGATAAATCAGTGTACAAATGGCAGGTATCCATAGCAACAGTACTTACTTAACACCACACTGCCAGTTAAACTTGCGTTCAGCTATACCTTTTAATAACACTGAATCAGCTTACTCTGCTGTGTGAAATGGCTGCTAGTAGTGCTGAAGTCATTTAGAAGTAGCATCCCATTTTGCAGGTCTTTAGCCTTATTGTTCTCCCACTATCTGAACATTACATACACATAGCATCTTAATTATATTTTGCCCTGAGAAGAACCACTACTCCTGTGTGAGCCCCAGGCTTGCTGTGTGACAATTCTGTGACAATTAGATTCACAGTAAACGTGGGGCTCTAGATGTTTGGGGCAGTTTACTGCTTTGGCAGGTTTGTAATCCGGCCTTGGCTCTTATCAACCTCCCCCAAATAAAACTGTGTGCAGCCGCGTGCAGCAAACAAGATCAGACAATGTCACTGCACTGCTACCTACCTAACCTAAAAGCGAGCAAGTGACTGGTCAAAAAAGTCAAGAATCTGGCAATGAAGATGAGTTTTTCTGTCAGGAGTTGGTGGACTCAAGCGGAATTAAGTACGAATTTATATTCATAAGGTGGCCAGGTTTCCTATACAGTAGACACAACAACTTGGGTAGAGGAAAGACTCCTCAGTCCCTGTGTTTTGCTTATTGTGTGTAACTCACTTTTTCACTTTTCACACACGTAAAATGTTTCAGTGGGTGATGAAAAAATAGAGTTGTGCAGCTTTGTATAAACTTACGTGATGATCAATGGCAGCTTAGTAGCAGCACACTGTAGTGCATTTACTCAAGTACTGTACTCAGATATAAATTTGCTTTGCTATTTCCATTTCACGTTGCACTTCTACTCCACTACAATTCAGAATTAAGTATTGTCCTTTTTACTCCACTACATTTATGTAACTGTAACTTTGTAGATTAATATTTTACAACAAAATGTATGAGTTTATAAAATATGATGCATTGTTATAGATAAAACTAAACAATGCTATTTGCCCATTAACATATCAGCAATAATATAATTCACAGGGGCCATTTTCTGCCAACACTAATTTTACTTGGTATACTTAAAGTACATTTGCTGATCCTTCCCCACTGCTGGTGTTAATTGCATGTAAAACTTTAAGTTTGTAATAGAGTTTCAAAAAATGTTCTCAGGCAGATTAGAAAAAGAAACATAGCCTACTAGTAAGTGCTACAGAGGTGTACTGCGTATTCAATGACTCTTTAGTAAAGTAGTAATACCAAAACTATTCCATTAGAAGTAAAATACATGCATTCAAAATGTTAAGTAAAACTAAAGGTAGATGTACTGATAAAATGTAAACTTATGCATTGTTCCTTTCACATTATAATTATTTGATTATTTATATTGATGCATAGACTAGTCGAGATGAATCTTATTTCTACTATTGTATATACCGTTGGGTAGTTTTAAATTATAAAGCTACATCATACTGCAATAACTGACCAGATATTTTAAAGAATACTCTTAAAAGTAAACTAACTATAGCTGTCACATAAATCTAGTGGAATACTTGATCAAATATAGCTAGTATGTTAAGGAAGGAAGAGAAAAGTGGAGCGCCACTGTCCCCTACAGATGAAATCAGTGACTACCAACAGAGTACGGAACCGGTTTCCGGACAATCCCGAACAACTACGAAGACAACCCCCCCTGTTCTTCCCCGGTTCCCTCCTCCCCTTCTCGCCTAATGTTGCTGTACCTCCAACCCTCCCCCCGTATCAGAGGAGTAGAAACAACAAGCCGCCATTTTGTTTGTGCGGACAGACCGTCAGAAACAGGAGGAGATAACTGAGAAGGAGCGACTCCGGCGACCGACTGCAGCCGCTCCGGGAATCGCCGCGGGAAGAAAGTAGCGAAATCCTGTCCGTGTTAATCAGAAGAGAGAAAGCATCGCCGAAAAGAAAACACGACGGTGGAGGGAAAACCGAGTCGGTGATATAAATGTGTGCATGAGAAGGAAATACTCCGGAAAATCCAAGGAAGGGGGTGTTTTGCGGAGACAGAGGAGAGGCGGAAGAGCGCTGTATTTTATTACAACGAGGAAAAAGCTACGAAAAAGGGAAAACATCAACATGAAAAATCAGTATGTGTCCATCGCGGAGGAAGGAAAGAGCCCGCATAGACAATTATATAAATAAATTGCTGCCGGGCAGAAGGGAGAGGTGGAAATAAAGACGGGTTTAAAGAGAAGGGGAAAATTGCCAGGATCAACACGAAGGGGGGCATTCTCCATCACAAAGAGTCAATGAGAGGATTTTGTCAGCCCCAAATTTTGTTAGGGGGTGTTAACATTAGTGTGCCGATCTGAAGCTTTCCGCTTCCGAAATAGCCATAATTTCTCAGCGATCCGCCGTCAATTTTTATCACATTTTCGCCTGTCGCCGTAGCTGTGCCCTGATCTTTCGTTTTCTCTTCACTTGCATTGCCAAGACGTCCTACTAACAGGGAGTGACAGGTATATTTTAAGGATTATTTGTCATTATCTGAGATTGCAAGTGTTAAAAACCAAGCGGAACCCAGAGGAGGAACCTCTCCTGGAGCACAAGATAAGTAGCCCCACAGATCGTCCTCTGCAAAATAAAACTAATTGGATCAATCTGACTGCCCGCTGATTGGCAATTCGCGCTGTGATTGCCCTCAAGAACTATTCTGTCAAAGAAATGAAGTCTGCATCAGAGTCGATTGCACAAGAGGAGTGATCATTTTTTTGCAAGGGGGGGGTGTGTGTGTAACAAGATTTTCTATTTTCAACCTTTGCCAGCCCTGCTGACTGCAATAGGCATATACGCGCAAAAAAGGTTGCAAACAACCAAATGTGCAATACGAGTCGGTTCTTTCTGACCCAGTGCCTTGCATGGTCAAACACTAAGTGCACATTTTAGTCAGCATGCAAAAGAAAACTCATGCATGGGAATATACATCCGCATTAGATTTTCATTTTATCTGAGTAACTGAGGGACTCCGGTGTTTCATCTCTCTGCAGAGCTGTTTATTCAGTTACTGTTGAACCAATGCAAGTTGTTTTTCTCAGTATTAACACTTGAGAGTACCATTTGCGCTTTAATTGCATTGTATTGTACTGTCAAACTACTGCTGGTGGTCTCCACTCACCGGTTGGCTGCCTTTTGGGTTTGAAAACGTGAAGGAATCTGTTTTGCATTGGCAGCAGAGAGATAGATGTTTGGTTAGTTGAGAGAAATGGTAAATGTAACAGAGGATCTCAAAACTGTTGCATGAGAGATCGGCCTCCCGAAGTTGCCACGGGAATACTCCTGGCTTGTGTTTTTTGGACCACAATTCCCATTTTCGTGCCCTGAAAGAGACTCCGCTGGAGCGTTTTACCAGAAATACAGGATTTCTCCGCCGACTATGGCGGACAGGACTGAGTGCAGCACGGAGGACGGATCTTGGGACCGTTTTTGTGTCGCAGAAGAGGCTACATGAGGTTGTCAGAGGGCCACACGCTTGCCTTTTTTGCCGACTCCACCTTCCCACCTCCTCCTGTTCAAATCTGTGAAGAAACAAAATCTCCGACAGGGGAGGGGGACTGATATCTGCAGAGAGGAATAAACCGAGAGGGAGAACTGTGGGGGAAAGAGTTCAACATTGCTGTCTTCTCCCCTACCGTCCCCCGAGCGGTGGGGGACCGATCAGAAGCATTCTTACCGGGATAAGGAGACGCAAATAAGGGAAATACGTTTGCCCTCCGTGGATCTACAGCAATTGTTTTATTCGTCAAAAATATGGCCGATAATGTCCTGGATTCCGGCCCGCCTTCAGCCAAGAGGCCCAAGCTGTCCTCTCCAGCTCTCTCGGTGTCTGCCAGTGATGGAAATGGTAAATATATTGCATGTATTACTCTGCAGGAGATAAAACATAAACTAGCGTCAACTGAGCATTAAATGCTGGTCAGTCGTAGAAGTCGCTGTAAAGTTGCTCAGCAACTTATGTGGTGTGGCACTGAGTTGACCCATAACGAATGCTTTTAAGCGTGAATATATGTGTGGCTTTATTAAAATAAGGGCTGGTCTGATAATTTGGATCGATAAAGAGAAAACGTGATGTAGTGCTGGCGGCAGGAGCAACCTTTCCAGCAGGAATGTTTTGATGTGTTAGCATCAACAGGCTAACTAGGCTAACTGACTATAAGATCCACCTCCAAACAATGGAAGAGTCGAGTCACCCCGGTGTACTTAAAGTTGTCTAGTTACTTTAAAACTCAATTAATTGAAAAGATGATGGCACCTACACATTAAACAACACACGACATAAGTGCTCTGTAAACATTGAGACAAATGACCGTTTCGAAACTACTTTAGGAGAAAGTAACGGTACCCGACCAAGCTAGCTAACTAGCTAGGTAGATAACCGGACCGGCTCACCTGAGCTCGGTAGCTGGCTAGCAAACAAAATAAGTGATTATTAACTAGCCAAACTTTATTGGGCACTAGATAAACTTTTTTTCTGTGGCTACGATCTCTTTGCGTAGTTGCATTAAACTGTTTGGGGTCCGGTATTTCGTGTACCTAACGAGCTGCACTAGCTAGCTATTGTTCGACACTTCATTAAAGTTGCGCAGAGCGTTGTTGTCCAGACGAAGATGCAGCTGCGTGTCCATTTTTACTGTGTTACCGCGTTTAAATGAAAGGACAAAACCAGCCGCCGTCTCCCAGAAATGTCTTCTTTCATGTATTTTGTTTACGGTCTCTTAATTTCTCAATTGTAGTGCCGACGAAGCCCATTCTTGTTCGCCCTCCATTGTCTGATACTGCGCTGCACTTTTTGCAGTTTACTTTTGAAACACTTATTCCAAGGAGACTGCTTGAATGCCTTTATCCTTGACTGTGAATCAAACTATTACTGCAGACAAATTCATTTGCACATAATTGAGCTAAAAGTTGTAAACTCTTGGTAGCACCCCCTCTCATTTCATCCCGTTGTTAGGTATTTTGCTGTTTTCCAGTGTGAATGAACTATACAATCAGGATCTATAGCATAACAATTCTTTCCTTTAACACAAAACCTTTATATAAGTGTAGGCTCAATCTGTGTGCGTAAATTAAAAAAAATAGAATTTTAAGCTCAATGCAACGCCTAATGCAGGAAGTGATGGGATGCAACTAGTCTGGTGGATGAAGTCAAACACTGGCACAGCACATTTTCAGGGGCATTTAGTGAGATGTTGACATGCAAGAAGCCATCTTAAAAAGTCAACCGTTTTCATGTGGTGATAGGAAGAGAACGAGTTGTTGTGTGATGTTAAAGTAGAGAAATTACTGCTTTTTCAAGTTGAATTAAAGTTCTACTCAAGGAAAATCAGAGTAAGACTGAAATGTATTAAAATCCCAAACGACTTTCCCTTTAAATTAACCTCCCATCGCAGTGAACATGACTTCTGCTGCCTATGCTGTTTCATGCTCTTGCACCACATAACTGTAGATCCAGTGCACACATCTACCTAGGTAGTGCAGTGTTTACCCCTCTGCGGCTTCTCACCCTAACCCTACTGTGTTCACTCTCCATGTTTGGCAACCCATCAAACCACAAACTGATGCCCAGGAGAGAAGTCCAGGTTGTGTGAGGCAGCTACTGCTGCACTTGCAAAGGGCTCCAGATTAATGGTTGAGAGTATTCAACTAATGTCAGAGCTGTACCACACAAGTCTAAGTTAATTAAATACCGCTATGGCTGTCTGTGGTGCAAATGTGTCAACTTTGTGAGCCAAATCTTGATTTCTGTAATTAGTTAGATTTTTATTTCTTTTCCTTCATGCCTAGATTTTGGTTCACTCTTTGACTTGGAGCATGACCTCCCAGACGAGCTCATCAATTCGTCTGATCTGGGGTTGCCCAACGGAGGGGATGTCGGCCAGCTCCATACCAGTCTTGTGGGGCTTGGAGGAGGGATTGGTTTGGGAGGCCAGGATGCTGCTGCGAAACACAAACAACTGTCAGAACTCTTGCGCGCTGGGGCACCAGCACAGCAGGGTGGCCCTCCTTCCAACAGCACAGCACCTGGGGCTTCCATGGGGATGATGGGGGGTGTCAGTGTCTCCCCTGGTGGACCTCAAGGCATGGCCTCTCAGGGCCAACAGCAACCTGGATTAATGCAGCAGGTTGGGATGGTTGGAGGGGTGGCAGCACTCAATCGGGCAGCAGCTATGATGGGCGCCCAGAAGGGCAACACTGGACAGCAGCAGCAAGGCCTGATGGGTGGACAGGTGATGAATGGCTCACCGAGAATGGGTTACCCTGGCAGTGCAGGCATGGGTAACAGTAGTAATTTGTTGGCGGAAACCCTACAGCAGCAGCAGCAGGGCGGTCAGCAAATGGGACAGGCGGGCATGAGACCACAGCAACCCGGAGCACTGAACAAGGTGAGCACACCCCAGCCATTACAGCCACTCTGGTTGGCCAGAAATTGACATCTCAGCAGAAACTATTTTATAACAAATGATCAAAGTGGTCTTACTGAGGTTAAGATGTATCAAATGCCAGTCTAAACAAAGTGTCGTTTTGGAGCTGTGCTGAGTCCCACGCCTGCATGTAGTTTTCTTCAAATATAAAAAGATTTTCAGCACTGACCCTGTACATTCCAGATGTTGTGGCACTGTTAAAATTTAGAAAAAGTGAATTCTGACTGGAAGATTCAAGGTAGTTTTACCCTCAAAGTATTGGATTTGAGCGCTTGGATTTGAGTTAGTATTTTCTGGTTTACAGCATGAAAGGGAGACGCATCTTTTCAGACCCGAGTGACGCTGCAGACTGTAGTAGCTACTCATGTGAGACTGCTGTAGATCAGTACTGAAGTATAAGTGTGGTTATGTGTTGGACTCGCAGTCGCGTCACTATTCACTCTGTGGTATTGATGGTTAACCTCCCTGCTAGTCAGTATGCCACACAACTGTTCTGTTCTAAAGGTGTGAAGACATGATTGCAAATTACAGTGTTAAATTGTTTAGCATAACTAGTAGCATAACTATCTTTGCTTTACCGCTGTGGTAGTGCACCAGCAATCACAGGAAGTATTGTAATGTCCTGTGGTTAACATATGCACTAGTCAAGTTTGTTCAGTGAACATTCATGTTCAGTGCATATTACCTTTGTCTTAGAGAAAACAATGTAGTTTAATTAGTTAGTTTCAGCTCAGATGTAGCGAGGAACATTTTCGTTAGACTCTATTGGTCAGATAGAAAAAAATAATGAATCACTTCACATTGCTGCAGTGCTGCTGTGGAAATAAAGACTAGATACTGTAGGCTGGATCTGCAAAGCCTAAAAGTAGCGTCTAGATTGTCTGTGGTATTAGTTTACTGTGGAGAGAAAAGTAAGGCAAAGGGGAAGTAATATTGTAACTGAACTGTCGCACTGGAAAATCATTATAATGGAATCAGAACCCTTTTATAATAGTATTTAGAAAGTGAGTTCATGTTGTCTCCCTAACATGGTATGTAGCTGGTTACTATGTAGTATCCAGCGACATACTATATGGGATACTTCAAACTCATGCAAGGTGAAATTTTAATATCAACTTTATTTATCACTCAAATGTTTAAATATCAGTTGACTGTCTGCTTTAATCAATCATATGTCATGAAAAGTTATTGATTTGATCTTGTAAACTTTTTACTTCCTCCTACATTTGTCTCCATATAATCTCTCCTCCTCTTCCTGTCTCTGGTCCTTCTCTTTTCCTTCTCATCTTTCTCATTTCTTCTTTGCCTCCCCTACCCTGCTCTCCAGATGAATATGATGGCCAATGCGAGCCCCTATGGTGGTCCGTACGGCCAGTCGGCTGGCCAGGGGATGTCTGGAGCAGGGCTGGGCCCACAGCTCCAGAATAAGGCGGGCCTGCCCAACAGTATGAGCACCCAGTTCAACATGGACAAGAAGGCCCCACCGGGCCAAGGCTTGCCTGGGATGGTAGGATTTGTTTGTTTCTCTTCCGTGCAGGTGGATAAGCCACTTACAGTGGTGTACATTAAGCTTGCATTTTAACCAAAGTCTTTCAAATGGTCTCAAGTTCAACTAAAATATGCTCTTTTTTTTTTAGCATCACACCCTTTTTTTCATATTCCATCTTTTAACACATCTTTTTTTTTTTTTAACATTTTCACTGAAACCAGGAAGCATGTTGCCACTCTATCTTTACTAGGGGTGGGAGAATTAATCGATTCTTAGATGCATCGCGATGCGGACGTGGAAGATTATTAATCAATTAACAAATGTCTAAAAATCGATTATTTAAATGTTAATTGATAACGTAATGTTGACGGAACGCAAAAGGCGGAACTCACGGAAGCGCAGCGCCCGGACGTCTGTGGAGCCCACACAACAGAGAGACCAGTGTCTCCCTGTATTCGTCACCGCTGTGGAATGAATAACCACCCCACTAAAATGTCACAGAATCATTATTATCAATGCGCAAGTAATTATTATAAGTCGCACACTGCGAGCAGGGTGACGCTCGCCAGCTCTGTGTATCCTGTGTGTGAGGACCATAGGGTGAGGACGAGCGAGAGAGAGAGAGAGAGCGAGCGGCAGAACGTGACGGTGAAAGTTAGCAGAGAAACTATATTAGCAGTAAGTTTCTGTCAGGTAGTAAACGTGCAGAGTAGGTCACTGTGTGTCCGGTAATAAAAGTCTGTAGAAAGCTGTTAGCGCGAGCTAACCTCCATCAGACTCCGGACTTTTGGGGACAGAGCCCACAGAGATCTGAAACGCTCCCTGTCAGGCCAAAAATCTACTAAAACCCAGCTCTTTACCCAGGCATTCACTCCTGAATGACTATTTGTTGTTCTGTCACAACTATGTGTAAAGCGTCCTTGGGTCCCGTGAAAGACGCTAAGAAGTTTATTTATTTATGTAACATTAGCTAAATTAGTAATGAAGTAATATTAATTATCAGCTGTATGTCATTAATAACTAACCTACTAGTCAAGGGTTGAAAACATCAGGTACAAGCTGAGACTAAACTGTGTACAGCTCTGTCCTGTACACAG
>JAPMOB010210596.1:0-23089 GCA_029875015.1 Lepomis gibbosus | reverse complement strand
GAGTCGGTAGGCCTTTCTCATTTCATAAACATAAACATGTGAACATGTACAAAGTGTATATATAGAGTATGACTTTGCCGTTGTAAACATTTCTGTTGCTGCTCAAGAAACAACATTTACTTATATTTAAGATATTCAATTCTAATCTAGTTTTGAATTTATTCTTATTAATTTAACGTTAATCTCGATTATTTGATCATTTGTGTGTTTATTTATATGAGACACATCTCTATTACCAAAACCGGCACTTTATTTCTCTGATAAAAAATAAATAAAATCTTGTATAATCCACACCTGAATACATCCGTTCTCCGCGTGTTGAACAGCATTGTGGGAAATGGAGGATATCAGACGAGCAGGTTGCAGGAAGGTGAGACAATACTTCATCTCAAATGAACTCCTGGAATGCGGGGAACATTTCAGACTGATGAGCGGGGTTTTTTTCCTTAAAACAACAATAGACAGTCTGGGACCAAGAGGCCACAGGATACGCTGGGTGGCCTGGCCTGGCTGCTGGTGCTGCCCTGAGCTGGCCCAGATGCTGCTGACTGCGGTGGAAAAGACGTCTTACTCTCCTCACAGCTGGCTGGACGGACCTGCATACACACACACACAGCTGGTTCCAGTGGTGGCACAGCTGCAGCAGCTGCCACACTGAGCGCTGGATGGACTGGGTCACAATGAAACACCTGTGAGGTGGATGCAGTCAAGTATTCCTGAGGATCAGGCTGACCCGGGAATAATAAATAAGTAATGCATCTGGATCAGATTTCAGGTGTTTGAGCTGTTAAATGTGCACTTTGACTGTGTTTGTCATGCTGAAAAGAAACATCCCTCCTGAGGTTAGAAAGCAAAACACTTCAGTCATTTCACTTCATTATATGTGTATGGGGGTTATCAGACTATTTTCACTTTACAAATATTGTGAGAATAATATTACAATAGCAATAATATGCTGCAGGACAATAACTGTGAGTAACATTTCAGTGCTTTCAGTAAAAGCTCAGTGAGCTTGCTGTTATTCCCCTCCCTCCGTTACTTATAACCTACCTACCTAACACATACCACGTATCTGCTACACGCAGCCATACGTGAGAGAGGACAACAAACATGTTGAACACACCGCAGCACTTGCGCCATTCATCATAAACTTTGGCTTTAAAACTTCATACAACAAGACCCAAACAAAAGAGGCGCTGAATGCAAAATAGTGTAGGAACAGGTTACAGGTTTATTGTTGCTAATAAACTGTCATTAATTGCATTGCACCTTACATTGTTGTGCTCTGTAAGTGAAAAACAGGTTACAGTTACAGAATTTCTTATAGCTGTGCAGTTTTATAAGCAGCCTAGATTGAACGCAGCAGGTGATACAACATTCATTATAACCACGAGTGACTTGAGAAACTTGACTTGGATTCTTGCTTAGTGACTTGAGACTTGACTTGGACTCTAGCTCAAAGACTTGAGACTTGACTTGGATTCTTGCTTAGTGACTTGTGAGCATCTCTGGTGCACAGCCCAGGACCGGGTTCTGCAGAGGGTGATTAAATAATGATGAATTGTAATATATTATTTTAGTGTTGCATTTTTCCATCATACTACCCTGAAATCTTTTCTTCAGCTAGTGCTCAACCATATTTCCCAGGGTGCCACTTACAACACCCAGAAAAGGTAGTTCTCAGATCTCCAGCCACATATATGATGAAGAGGAGAGAGTGATGACAAAGACAGCAGGCACAGAACAATGCCATGGTGTGTGTGTGCTGCTTTGAGCCTCTTCTCCACCAGCGATGTATTCAACAGTGATGCAAACTGTGGTTGTACTGCATTATATTTGCACTTTTCTACAATGAATGTACGACTGTAAAACACTAGTGCAAAATGACAACTCCAAAGAATGTCAGAATATGAAAATTAAGGATGTTTTCAAACTCTTGGGTTGCTGCTGGGAATACATTACAACAATTTAAAACTGTTTACGGTGCATTTGTCCTTCACTTCTGCAGGTTACCCTTCACTTGTGTGGAGAGCCCAGAAAAAAAGCAACAACATGCGCCGACAAAAGTGGGCAATGTAAAACGTTTATATTAAACAATTAAAAGCAGAGTCCGTGCTTTTAATTGTCCCTGTCCCTTTTACCAGCCTGGATTGGCTACACGTTTTGACAAATAAACGCTGGTCTAAATTAGACGCCTGGTCTGGTTTTTATAGAAGTTCTTTGGATGTATGAAACCTCTTCAAGTTCACCGGGTCGCCTGCTTGAGCTATTTCTAAGCTGCTTAGAACGTGCATGCAAGTTCAAATGTTAACACTTTTGTCAATATGAAAATGCTACACATCGTTAGATCTTTGGATTGTCCACAATTCAAGAGTGTTACTTAAGTAAGTATGGTAAACAAGAGAGATGAAAAATGCTGAATTTCTATACAAGTAATGTTCATACTGGTTATACTACCAAATTTGATAGCCTATTTTCCATTTTTGCTTAGTAAGAGTTCTGTGCGAAAGGGATTAAAGGCCTGTCGGAAATATAATCAGGGTGAGTTCAATGAGTCCGAGTCAAGTCTCAAATAAAAGCCTGGTCTTTTAATTGAAGTTTTGCATGTTACAACTGCTAGTGAGAGGTATGTACAAGTAAGATGACTTCAGCAGTAAAGGGTAAATTTTCTATGATACTCTTTCAGGCAACTCATTCATCCAATCTTTTCTCAGCTCTTTCAATCTTCTTCTCCTTTCTCCTCATCTTTTTCCTGCTCTGCTGCTGTGATTGCCTGTCTCCTCGTGGCCCGATGCCCAGCCACCACTGGGTAGCATTCCTCACCCCGAGCCAACGGGAAGAGAGGGATTGGGGGGAGAGAGTAGAGGAGAAGGACAAATGGAAGGAATGAGAGAAAGAACCACAGCGGGTCTCCTTATATAGAGTGTGATGTTATATATTTGTTAACTTGCTGAGGGAGCGAGGAGCAATTTCTTTTCCAAATTATTTGTCGCTTTCGAGCTTTTTCACTGTGCCCGCTGGTCATAAACCTTCCTTTTCACCCCTTCTGTTAGTCACATCCACTTGCTCTTAAACAGCCGCTTACTCGTTACAACACTCTCACTCAGGCCACAAGATACCCATGCAGCTTGACCACGCAGGGGTCTACTAAAATACACATAGCATACAAATACACAAAGCCTTGCTTTCTTTTTTTCACAGTGGGAAATGAAATGCTATATCTTGAAGGTAAGTTATGATGCCTGAGCTGCTGCTGAGGTGCAAAAATAAAAGATTTGCTGAGAAAGCAGAATGGACTCCACCCTGCCCTTTAGCTCTTATTTCTTCTCAGCCATTCTGTGTATGGGAGATTTAGGCCTGTAAGAGCATGTGTGTGCAGGCAATACAGAGCATCTTGTGTGTGTGTGTGTGTGTGTGTGTGTGTTTGTGTGTGGCATCTGCTGGCAGATGTAGCAGTCAGACTGTGGGTATAGAGGGACGGATAAAGTTTGGCTCAGCCTGTAACTCAAGCCACACTGGAACAGAAGAGCCACGCATACAGTCCTCTCTCTTTTATTCTCCCTCTATCCTCTGTTTTTTTGGTATGATTTCTCTCTTTGTCTTTGCAGTTGTCTTTGCTGGTTCAACTAAACAGGAATCTTCATCTGTCTTGGTTGTTCTAAGCCTCCCTTGGGTCATCACAATCAATCATAGTCACATGGTCAGATTTTGCAACTACATGAATACTGATAATAAATCTCTTTCTGAGATTTGCATTTTGAGGTCATTTACAGATTGAAAAACAGCTCCTAGGGACTAAGAAAGTAATATATTACTTTGTGATGTATTAACATAGAACTAGGGGTACTATGTTTACCGGGGGAACCGTGGGAAGCTTGAGTAGGTCAGCTAATCTGAAAAAAATAGAAACTATGATTTCATGAAAAATGATATCCACATACTTCCCCCCCTACCACAGTCAGTTGTAACACCTTAGTGTTGCAATTGAAAGTGCATGGAAACTAGCTAGCAAGCGAGAAAGAAGCTAAAAAAGTGACATTTTGAGAAATAAGCCTATGTGTGTTTGCCTTATTGCTAGGAGTTTGGTGAGAAGATTGATTCCACTCTTATACCTATACACTAAATTTGAAGCTAATTTGAAGCTTAGCCTGGTATAAAGACTGGAAACAGAAAAGCTAGCCTGGCTCTTTCAAAATATAACATCCTCTAAGTCTCACTGGTTAACACACTATTGACATACTAGCTATCATCATATCATAGCTAGTTGTTTCCCCAACGTCTTTGTGCTAAACTAAGCTAACCTGACGGTGGGAGTGTAATAGAGCGGTATTCAATCCTCTCATGTAACTCGAGGCATGAAAGCAAATAAGCATATTTCCCAAAATGCCAAACTATTCCTTTGATAATGTCAAAAAACAGTTAAAATCACTTAAGCTTTTTTTGGATCATTTGGTGTTGACGAACGGGCACTCGACCTGAACCGATACGGCTGTTTGGAAAGTCATCACAGAAAAGGTTTTTGTATTTACCAATAGGATTTTGTATCTAAAAGTATCTTTTTATAACAGATATTCTAATCTATCATTTGCACTAAAATACTATTGTACACTTTTATATTCTGTTCATTTCGGTAATTTAATCAAAAGCATCTTATGTAGTAAATGCTCCACTCTAATACAGGATAAGTGAAGCTGTTTTGCTGCAGTGTGTTTGAGATGAGTAATAAGAGTGTGTAATTTGGTGGGTTATGAATTAATGGATATTTTGTTATATTCCTAAAATAACTATCTATTCATAACCAGCAGCCTAACCATCACTAAAATGGGTTTATGACCTGAAGGTTGGCAGTTAAAATCCCTGTGTGGACTGTGAGAGTGCTTCCCTTCCTCCCTTTGTTTGGTTGCACTCGTAACCAAAACACTGTTACTGTTCCAGTGGAAGTGTGGTTTCACTGAGTAGAGTGTGGTTCCAATGAATGTCCCCTCAGTATAAAAAAGGGCATTGAGGAACTGAAAACCAACAGCAAGACTTCAGTTTGTCCATGCACACTGAAAAAGTTAACTAAGTGCTTGTAACACATTAGTAACAAGTAATATTCTGTCTCAGATGGTGGATATGTTGCTTTTAAAGGACTTAGGTAATTTTTAATGGTGTCATTTTTTTCATACATTTTTCATTACATTTAATATAAGAGAAGGGACCATGTGTACATTTCTTACTGAACAAGAAAAATATATTTTCTGTCTTATAACAGCTTACAGTACAATGAATTAATGCAAAATAAAGTGCAAGTATCCCACTACAATTTTAGATATAATCAATGCCTTTGATTCAGTGAGGACAAACACAGAACCAATGTCTTCATTTTAACTGCTTGACATTTCTTCACCTTCACTTTGGCAGGCCCGTACACACTCACGTCTATTTCCCAAAGCAGCTATCAGAAACTGACTCGTGAGCGATCATCAGTTGGCCATTCACAAGACGCTAAAATAGTCTAACCAAGGATATCTGGAAGTAGTCACAAAGTTTTATAATTAAACCAATGGCTTTAGGCTGCAGTGGAAAATATTCACAGCATAATGTAATGACAGAGGAAGAGGAGAAAAAATGGCTGGACAAGTGTGCAAAAACAACGGCAAACAGCGCACCAGGACCAGCTTAATAACGCACATCTTAAGATAATTAGAGAATGGAAAGGCATTTTTATATTCCCAATGGTGTTTGCCTCCACATGCCTCCTCCAGCAAATGATTAATTTAGAATTCAGGAATGTGTGCTCACTGTTTAGTCTTCAGTTTCCCTGAGCTGTAACCCCTGACCCAACCAGATCACCTCTGAAAACCATCAGACATCTGCTTATCTAAACTATACAGCATAAAAGTACTAGAACCAGCCTTCTTATTATTAAAACTCCATCCATCCTTTCCTCAGTTAGGACCAAAAACTCACTAACAGGAGACTTCTTTTTTTTGTCAGCGCAGACTCAAAACGGGCTGGACAGGCATTTCCTGTGGGTGGGACCTGAGAGCAGAGACATTCTTGGGCCAGGCACCTCCACTTCCTGTCTCTGTTAACACCACACTGTCTGGACCTGCTCTTACTTTACACTTCACATGATGTTTTTATCAAACAGCAGATTAAGTTTAAATTCCAAGATTCTGAACGTTGCATGTAAACAACAGTAAGATGTCCAAGGTCAAGGTCTCAGTGCCCAGATAATGGTGGGAGCAAAACAGTCCTGTATACTTAATGCTATATGAGACATACAAATTCTAGGAAAATATACAGATGTTGTGCATAAAGCAAATGCAAAAAATAGAATATGGCAGGTTAATGTCTAAGGATTCATTAAATTGTTGAGTTTAAAATTCTCTAAACATTCCTGTTACTCCTTTATCTGATGTGCCAGTACAGTCAGATCAGTTTTATGTTTAAAATAAATACATACAACTGGAAGATGAACATTAAGGCATCCCACTCGTCTGATTGTGTTTGCACTGTGTTGAGAATTACAAGTCACAGTGAAGTCAACACATATCAAAAGCTCAAATCCCCCAACCCCACAGTTCTCTCTACATTTACTGTCATGTCTTTTTCTCAGCTACATTCACATGCAGAAAGCTGTGTGGTTCCAAGCCTCACATGTCAGGGAATGTTTTCTTGTGTGTGTGTGTGTGTGTGCGTACACATGCCTGTTTATGTGCACTGTGGGGTGTTGGAATAGGTGTGACAATCAATTTCTAGCCTCCCTGGGGGTCAACAGCTGCACCAAAGTGTTGGTATCTGACAGCTGGACCATTTTAGAAAAGCGTGGGGGTGTGCTATGGATGAGTGGTGTGGGTGTTTGTTGTAGAGTCCTTATAAATCCATATGTGATAATTGTCAATTAGATATATAGTAGATGTACATAAGATGTTGATTTAAGTGATGACAGCACCATTTCTTAGCTGATGCACTGGGCCTGAAAGATTTCCTCGTTTCTTAACAAAGTGACATTTCAACCTTTGTAAATGTTCTATGTGGGAACAATTAATCACAAAAATCCTCGAATAGTTAGACTTCATTGGCAAACTGATGTGATGTCATTCAGAAAAAAATATAATTTATGCTTTTGCTGTTAAGACCTTCAAATTAAAATGAATCATATTAACTTGATGGTACTCACTGTGATATGTGCTATAAATCTGCATTAAAGATGTACATTAGCTTTAAAAGAAGGGTGCAAATAACAGCATGTAAATGAATCAGATTAGGAAGTTGTAAGTTGCTACAGTCCTATAAATGGAAACTGCACCAGTCTGACATTAGCTTTTCTACTTAATTTGTGTGTTCTTGCTGCCCTCTAAAGGCTTATTGTGAACAACAACACCCCTCACAAGTCAAACAAAAAGACATTTATTCAACTCATGTTCATTCAGAGACAAAGCCCACTGATGCTGTTCAAATGGTGATTAACAACCAAACAAATTTGAGCGTGTTTAATTACCCATCCACTTTGGTCCTTGACAAACACTTAAATTCTTTTAACAGACGTGCAAGCTGTGGTTTTGCAGGGTTCAGTTTAGAAGTGCTAATTTGTCAGTAAGGGCTCTTTTTATTTCTTCTCACAGAAAGAATAGAGGAGTTCAATCTGCTCAGCATACTCGAATCCTGGCCTGCGGACGAAGGACATAACAGTCATGTTAAAACTGCGCCTGAAAACTTTGAAAGCCAGTGGATCACACTTCCATTCATACATTTTTTTAAACTTAAATACCCAGAAAATATATTACTCTGTCAGAACAGACACTGTGCACTCTTGTCCATTATATTCCTATTTTGTAAATTAATAAATATATGTTGTTTTTAGTTTTCCAAACTGAAGACTATTGTTCACAAGACAGACAAGGGGTCTCACCGTCCAGGTGTCTCCAATATCAGAGGGATGTTGTCCAGCCTGGGTTCATTGACAATCTCTCGGAAAGCAGAGATTCCGATGTGACCTTTACCGATGTCTTCATGGCGATCAAGGTTGCAGCCTAGTTTACCTGCAAAAAAAAGAAAAGACAGAAAGAACAATAAGAGCTTATACAGCAGATATGGATTTGTAAAAGTTTACACAACTCAATTAATCTGTATATGTGACATTTTATGGGAAAGTCCTGGCTGTACCTTTGGAGTCATTGAGATGGATGGCTTTAAGATAGTGGAGCCCTACTTCCAGATCAAACTCATCAAGCATGGCCTTCACTCCTCCCTCTGCAGACAGGTCATATCCTACCAAGACAAGAAACAACAGTTAAACAAAAAAAAAACAACACTTGCAGTCCTAATGGCATTTTTTAATATTTGTTGCAACTGGACCGGTGCCTGTGTGAAGTTTAATGACTGGGAGGAAATGGTGCTGAACATCGATTAAACAGATTTCTGTTGATTTTATGGACAAAAATATCCACGGCAGGTTTCACTCACCTGCAGCGAAGGCGTGGCAGGTATCCAGACACACTCCTACTCTGGTCTGGTCTCTCACTTTGTCTATAATGCTCTTCAGCTCTGAGAATTTACTGCCCACCGTACTGCCCTGACCACTCATGTTCTCCAACACTGACCACATGGGGAGCAAAGGAAAAGAAGGCACTGTCAGTTTGACACACCCAGTATTTGCTCCAACAATACAAATTGGTTTGGCTGTCGTAATACATTCCTAAAGCCCAGCCTGAGGGCTGTTTTTGCTACTGCTTCAGTGTTTTTGCAGGCATTCCACTGCAGTGTATTCTTGTCATATCAGCAGTGTAAGGGTTAAGTGAGTCTGTGGACTGTGAACAGTGCCATGAATAACAAGCAATGCAACACCTTTGTCAAGCCTGCAGTCAGTTCTGCAAATTGAAAGTTATGTATTAACAAAAGTCAGTCTGAGGTCAAATGGTTTTTTGTATGAGATCATGGCATGCCTAGTTCTTTTGATAATTGACCTGTAGTAGTAAAATATGAATCTCCCTGAATAGGGTCAAAAATGTATTTAAGTCCAATTTTATTAATATCATGCAAAATGGATTACCCTGCCCTAGCAATTGAGATGTTGGTGACATTTTAGTTTGAGTGCACTGGGTTTGGCTGTGACTGCTAAGTTCTCTCTCTACACAGATTCAAATACTCACTGTGTTATCTTTCAATAAGTTGTCATTCCTGCAAAGCTCATAATGTTCTCTGCTTGATAAAACCATCAAGAGGTAAATCAAAATTAGAGGTAAATTAAAAAATCACTGTAATGGCTGAGGCTGTAGTTTGTAGTGTTGTATGGCAAATACCACTGTGGGTAAGAGGTTATCTACTGTTCTTCTTGACTAAAGCAGGTTTCATGTGTTAAGCAGTGTCACTGTGTGTTTTTCCACACATCTTTCCCTTGCTACATTACATAATTTTGCAGTGTTTGCAACTTGTGAATCTGTACTAGATTCTGGCCTCATTTTACATCCAAGTTCCTGTCTTTCTTGGAAACTAATTTTTAATAATAGAGATTAAGGCCTTGTTTATAAGGCAGTGAGGGAAAAAGTAATGATCATTAAGTAATGATCAGTAAAAAGGAATAGTGGTTACTGTAAAGCTACTACATTCTGTCTGTTACTTTGTCCACCCCCTATACCTGTAATCACAGCAGGTGTTTGCTGGTGAGCGTGGTTAATGGATCCTGCTATCTTGTCCACACACTGCTCAATGGTGATGGAGCCCAGAGAGGAGCCAGGGTGGAAGTTGTAAAGGTTGAGGCCCAGGAGGCTGCAGCGGCTGAGCTCATCCACAAGGAGGGCCTGGCTCTTCTCAAACACGTCTAGGTGCAACATGGTCCACAAACCAGAGGAGGTTGTCAGAAGAGAAGACGAGACACACAAAGATGAAATAACCAATGCAAGACAAGGGCAGTAAAGCTAAGGACAGAATCTGTAGGAGACATCCATCAGTGTCTCACAAACCCTCTTTAGGAGATCCACAGTTCATCAGGTAGGACCCATGAGGCAGAATGTGAGCTGGGTCAAACTCTTGTAGGGAACATTGCTCCCGAAACTTGGCTGCAGCCGTCTGGTCCAGTGCAGGCCTCTTCCATGACCGCTGAGAGCCCAGAAACAGGGCAAAACTGCTGCCACCCATCTCTGTACAGGACTCTACTGCTTTCCATATCCCACCTGGGGACATGTAAGACATGTAAGTGAGCGTGTGTTTTATTTACTTAAGGTGAGTTTTAACAAGATGGCATTAGGCTTTACCTTGGATGCCAACATGAGCTCCAATGTATTTCTTATTAGCAGGGTCCTTCCTCCTCCTTCCTCCTCTCCCTTCAACCTCCTTCTCCTCAGTGTCTTCTACCTCATTTTCTTCTCCAAAAGCCTCCTCGGTTTTCCTTTTCGACGCTCCCCTCTTTCGCGGACCCATACTATGAAGAGAAAATTATTAGCAGTACTTATGAATTTGCAGATATGCAAAAGGCTCGCCGTTTTCTGTTGTGACTTAAGAGGCTACTTTAAAAATGTGCTTTTGGGACCGTTGTTAACCTACGGAGTATAGACACTTGTGCTAAGTTTGGCTGTCAAAAGTTTATGAAGGTCAAAACTATGTATTTTATGCATCCCTCCCGATAGGAGCCAGCCAGTCAGAAGGCTTCCACACAGCTGCCACAGGCTAGCCATTGGAGACGCTTCATGCTGAGCAGCAAAATGGCCGCCCGTCAACCGACTGAGTCCACAGCGCTTTGAAATTTAAATTCTTCTGCACATTAGGGTTTACACTATTACAGCGTTAGTACTTATTTACACACCAGTAGCTTATTACGCGCGTGTCTTCATCCTCTGACACTTACTTGACTATCCGCTCAGGCGCCGCTGTTCTTGTAGCCTCGACGAATGCCTCAAAAAGCTAAAAAAAAATCGCACTGAAGCACTTTAGCTAAGCTAGCTAGCACGCTAGCTTTTCTTCATATGTGATTCCTGAGGTGAGTAACGTTAGCTGGAGATGTGCGCAATGTTTCTAAGCGTTGTAACATTTCATAATTTGTATGCATGCAAAATGACTGCAACACATTTGTTAATGAAATGTCGTGCAACTGAGGTGGCTAGCCAAGCTAATGCTGTTAGCATGGCTACTTTTAGCTGCTGTAACTTACCTAGTTAGCTAACGTTCGCTAGCATTAGCATTAGCAGTTTAAGTGGTTGAGCGTTAGCAGATATGTGGCTCAAGGCTCTGTGTATTTGCTAGTAAGGACCGTTTTGTACACAGAACAATTACCTAAATTAAGCTGGTTGGCAGCAGGTTGATCTCGTTAATGTTAGCTTGTTAAAGTGCGCGCTGTTCTGTGGCTGCGTATTTTAAGTAACTTAGCGTTATGGGCTGAAACCACTCCTTAATGTTAGCCTCCGACGAAATATTTTTACAAGCAGCTGCTGTGCCTTATCTCCTGTATAAACTACCAAAGGCAGGTATGTAGGTGGTTGGCTATTAACCCTAACGTCAACCAGTATATACACAGTTCAGTTTAAGCGACTTTAATCACCTGTATCTTCAATTTTAGCACACGAAAGCTTCAGTCCTCTAAAGCTGTAACGTTAACGTTAGCTAGCTAACAGCGTTAAATGCGGATGAACTTGTGACAACGTTGACAGGACAACACAGGTACGGTAACATTAGCTGGTGTAGTTTACATAAGTGATGTGAATGCAGATCTGACGGCTCGTAATAATCAGGTCTGGCTTTCTGATACGCAAGGCCTGTAACGTTAGTCACAAATGCTTCAGGAAGGATGTCAGGTTCCTCGTCCGTAAATCCAGGCATTTTGCCTGCTGGACGTGTTACAGCACTAAGCAAAAACGAAACCATCTAAAGACAGACACCGACAGGGCGTAGCAGTTTAGTTTACGAATTTAAACAGTCTGTTTGTTCTAAACAGACGATTTGAAACAAGGTAACATGATATTAGATAGCGTGTGGGATTTTGATTATTGCCATAATGTAACGTTACTGGTGTCATACGTTTGTGCGTTCCTCGCTACATTACAGACGAGTGACAACATATCTGTAAGCCCATTAGACAGTTTAAAGCTAGGGTAAATGAAAGGTGAATGCCTTCCTGTTTGGCAGGCATTTCTACCTTACTAATGGTTTTCTGTCGGGGAAAAATCTGTCTATAGACATCTAGATAAAACCTAACCCTAAAGCAGCATTGTGGTCAATTAATATTTGTCAATAATGAGCCATCTGGTCAAAAATAACAATGCATTTCTTGTCTTTAAGCTGTGAAAGAGTCTGATCTGGAAGATTGGCTCACGCTCCTTTTTAGGAACAATTAAAGCACAAGCCTGAGTCTCAAACCTTCAGTTGGTCACTTGTTTTACATAGTGCATACAGATTCAGTTAGTCTATTGACAAGATGAGTTGGCTGACTAAATCAAGCACTTTGTAAACCATCTAAATTGGTTGAACCTACCAGTGTGATCAGCTTATAGTATTCTGCATGCTTATGATAGGGATAATTACTGTGTTTGTTGCCCACATGTCCAGCAGTATTCTTAGCTCTAGCACCTGATGGCTGATTCATCCAATCAAGCATGCAGTCCATTGTCGCTTACACACATGGATGGAGGCTCACGTGGCCATGTAGCAACTGTGATGCTGTCCCCCCCCCCTGGATTCTTGCTACCGTTATTAACTTTGAGCAGTGATTTACTTTACAGTTAAAAGCCACTAGCTATACTAAGAAACACACACTGGTTTTAAAATGTGTGACCACATTTTTAAATAACTTCCTTTTTTCTCTAGAAGAAAGGAGTATCAGGACAGGAGCAGTAGTTCATGGAAGACAAGAAAAGGAAAAAAGAAGACAAAAGGAAAAGGGAAGCCTCTCAGAAGGTGAGCATGTTCACAATGACTTGCAAGCTCCTCAGTCTTGGTTGGATACCATTGAACAAACATGCTGCAGCGCCATGTTCAACAGCAGATTGACAGGCTTTGAGAACAAATTATGAATATATTGCTGGATTTAAATTTCCTGATTAGGAGTACTGTTTTTACTTATTTGAGGTGAGAGAATAAGTTTATTATAGCAAAAGAAAGGGATTCCATCACTCTCGGGAAGGAACTTCTCTTGGACTTAAATATTTGTATAACCACGGTAGAACATGCACATAAGTAAACCTGGATGTGTGAATGATAATTTTTACCATTTGGAAACGTAACTTGACATGAACAGATACTTAATCCAGGGTCTCGACTGACTTGCTCCTACTGGAGACACACCTACCAATATATACACATGCATACTTTCTCTTTGAAAACAAATGTTTGTGTTGACCACAACTGAAAGATTTCATTAACAGGTAGCAGTTTTAGGTTGCACAGTTTCGAAAATATGAAACGGAAGTATAGGGAAGAAGACCAAATGGTGACATCATTAACGTTTGAATTATGTCTGTTAGAAGAATACTGTTGAGACATAGCAAGTTTCAACAACTATGTGATCTCATATTTCTGTTTTCTTTATCTAACCACCAACAGTTTCATTTCGTTCTAATAAACCCTCTTGTCCCATAGTTTCTTTTGCATCTTTGCCAGCGCATGTTCTTGTACTGGGGTTTGACATTTGAATGAGTCAAATGTATTTTTTTTTCATGGTTTCCTCACTTTATCAAACCATGATTTAGTAACTAATGTGTTTTTTTCTGTTCATTTTAGGTTACAGAACAAAAAAACAAAGGTAAGTAGCACAGTAATGTATGTGTTAAAGTATAGAGAAATTGGGAAGCACTTCTTGGCCTTTGATTGCCATAAGAAATACCCACTTTTTAACATAATAGGTAAAAAATAGGGAGCTTATCGTGCACCCCAAACAAAATACATTTTTAATCTTTGTTGCATCAGTGATATTTTGTTGTTACAGTCGGAACCAGACAACGCTGGTGCACACGGGCCTCTGTTTTAGAGACAATAGTGAATAAATGTTGTCCGTGAGGTGAAAACTTTGATTACCTTTTAAAAGTTAGTGAGTATTTTTGTCCACCTGCCACTGTGGCTGCTGGATTACAAGAACAACAAGCCATTCAATGTTTTTACCAGCAACTTTCTTGTTTTAACCACCAGTGTGTAACTGCATGTGAAAAATAAAACACAATCTACAATATTAAAGCAATAGGCTATTTTGTTTCATAAGGTAAAAAATTTAAAATCATGTATTGCTGTTTGTTTAAGTACAGGACAAACCTGCCATACATCTAGCTAAGTAGCATAAGGCGATACCATAGATATAATAATTAGAGCGGCGAATGAACACACATAGTTTGTATTTTCAATGATTTCATTTACTTGTGTGAGCAAATAAAACCACATTCTAAGGAAATGTTGCAGTGCATACAGAGGTCAAGCTCATCTAATTGGCTAAACTATAAAAACATAGGTAAGCAAGCTTTTATTCCCTACAGGCATTGTGAATGCTGAACCAAGCTTGCCAAGATTAACAGGCTAATGTTTCTTTGCAAATGCATCACAAGAGATACCATATGAAAGGGTGCTGCTTTTTCATCTTTAGGGGCCTGTGCCCACCAAATCGTTTTTTGCCAGCTGAAAATGCCAGCTGCTCTTCTGAAAACGCCCTGCACAGAGTGCTAAGCGGGTGTTTTTGAGCTGCTTTGGTTATTATGATACATTTGTTGCGAGTAGTTCTACCTAACTTTACTGGATGTAAAAATGTCAACACAGAGTAGAGTACTTGCTCTGGCCCTTACTCTGTCTCGCCGTATGTGGGATCATGAGATTTTGTGGGCTAGGAAACATTTTGCCAAGTACCATAGTTTAGTCCAAAAGCTGAGATTTGACAAAGCCCGGTTCCAGGATAGTAACCATTGCTGTTTGTCCTGCCCCTCCTCTGCTGTGATTGGACAGCTGAGTGAAAAGTGACAGTGACGAGCACAGTGTTTTTCCCAAAGTTGAACCTTTTTCAACTCTCATGACCGGAAGAAAACGTTCAGCGCCCAGCACGGAAAAAGCATACAGCGCCTCTACACACTGCTGGCGTTTTTACCAGATTGTAAACACGCAGCGCTCCCATTGGAATGAATTGAAAAAAGACGCTGGCGTCAGAAAAAAACCCTTTGGTGGACACAGGCTCTAAGCGTTAAACATTAGCTAGCAATAGCAGTGTTTCCCACACGTTAATTTATTTGTGGCAGCCAGCCATAATATCAATGCTGACCGCCACAGGCCTATGTAAAATCATATATCGACTGCACGCGCACCCCCCACCACAGTTACTGTCATTCTGTGGGAAACGTAGAATAGATTGGAGAAAAAATTCACCCACTTTGGGTAGGTGCTAGTTTTCCCTGATAGTTATATATTGTTGGATTTTTAAAAAATATTTCTGGTCTTAATAATTTCATAACTAAAACATGATTAGAAAAATATTTGTGGCTGTTGTCTTGAGATGTACTCTGTTAAATCATGCTAAATTTCATCCACTCCGTTTGTTTCTCTGCCTTGCCTTTCCTGCAGTGCCAGACTTGACCAAGCCGGTGTCTGCCCAGTCTCCTGCCACTCAGAGCAGCTCTGCCTCCCCCAGCCCTGGACCCACCCCCTCTGCCTCCCCATCTCCAGCCGCCTTGGGCCCTGGCAGTGCTGCCACCCCGCCACAGGGCGGCAACAATGCCAAGCGCCTGGCGGTGGCCAACGGACAGCCCACCTCCACCGCCATTTCTTCCTCCACTGCTGGCGGCCCCAGTGCTGCTGGAAACGGCAGTACAAGTAGTGGTGGCGGAGCCCAGGCCCCTCAGCAGCAACCGCGCTACATGCCGAGAGAAGTGCCGCCGCGATTTCGCTGCCAGCAGGACCATAAAGTGCTACTGAAGAGGGGTCAGCCGCCACTGTCCTCCATGCTACTGGGAGGGGGAGGAGGAGGGGATGGCCCCAATGCAAACATGGCTGCTGTCTCAGGTAAATGCTGCAGGTCATTTAAAAAAAACAATGTATAGAAATATTAATATTATAATAATATTTATTTGCATTTTCAGATTCTGGTGCAGCTGCCTCCTCATTGGCTCTCACCTCATCATCAGTTGCTGCTTCTACTACTACTTCTAATTATGCAAATTCCATGTGGGGGGTGAGCTCAGGCAGCCAGGCCTCCTCTCAGGGCAGGGAGAAGGTGATTGTCGATGGCAACGACCTGGAGGAATGGCCTAGCATAGCTGGCAGTGATGGGGTAGGAGCTTCTTTCATCGGGGCTGGAGGGGGCAGCAGCAGCAACAACGTAATTCCTGTGAACAGCATCAGTGCCTCTGGCAACCAATCCTCACCCACTTCCTCGTTCTCTTTGCCCAATGAATGTATGCAGTCGTCCAACGGTGTGGCGTGGGGGATGGCTGCCTCCCAGGGTCATCTTGGAGGAGGGAATGCAGTAGCTGCTGCTGGGGCTCTACTACAACAGCCCTCCTCACTTTCCAAAGCCTCCGCTGTGCCAGGGAGCCATGATGCCAGTGGCCCCGTCGACGGCAGCAGTGGGATTCCAGGTGCCAACTTCAATCCAAATGCCAACCCTTCGGCCTGGCCTGCCCTGGTGCAGCAGGATGGGCCCACTGCTGCAGGTGAAGGAGGTCTGTCTTTCCATCACCAGGGCCCTGGAGGGTCTTTGTCTGCCAACAACTCTGCTTCCCTGGGGCTGGGAGGCGGGGCAGTCGGGGTGCTGGGGGGTCACCCACCTTTATCTGTGAATCAATCAAGCACCCATCAGCGCCAACTTCACCAAATGCAATCCAGAGACAGAGAGATGGGAGGGGGGAAGTGGGACAGCGAATCAGCGGGACCAAATATCGCAGGGGGGGAAGGCATTGGGGGAGGAATGGACCGTGGTGTGGGAGGAGGCGAGATGAGTGTGGGAGACCACAGCCTTGCCTCCTCATGGAGAGGCCAGCCTTCTTACCCTGCAGCTAACTCCAAAACGGGTGCCTCAAGGACTGATGGATGGGAGGCCGGAGGAGGTGGAACAGGGGGATTCGGAGCTGCTGAAGGGGATAATGGGACCTCGGGTTGGGGATATCCGAGTTCCACTAGTGGGGTTAATGCTTGGGGCGGTGCTGGAAATGGGGGAAACAGTAGTCAAACCTCCGGGGTATCTCAGGGAGGGTGGGGGTCATCAGGGGTAGGAGGGGAGAGAGGGGTTTCTGGTGGTGATTGGGGTGGGAGCTCCACTGGTATTGGTGGAGCTAATTCAGGAGGTGAAGGAACAGGTGAAGCCTGCAGCAGTAACAGCAGCAGTAGTGGGGGCAGCACAGCGGGCAACCCCCCTGCCACCACCACCTCTTCCTCATCAGCCACCACCTTGACCAGAGCTTGGGACAATCAGAAGGGAGAAGGTGAAACAGGGGAATGGGGTGGGGCAGTAGAAGGACAGGGACCACAGGGAGGATCTTCATCCAGTGGTGGAAATTCCAGAAGCGGAAGCGGGCCTAACAGCAGTCACAGTCGTCCTCGCCGCACGGCACCTAGTGCAGAAGATGCCTTACAGAACCTGCTCAGCCGGTCTGATCTGGACCCTCGAGTCCTGTCCAACACAGGTTGGGGCCAGACACAGATCCGACAAAACACGTCCTGGGACTTTGAAGAACATGGAGGACAGAGTAAAGGTGGATTGTCATCAGCTACATCAAAACACCCCTCTTCTCTTGGTGGTTCTTCTCAGTATTCTGCTGGACCCAGGACCCAAATCACTGATTGTATGGGTCCAGGTGTCAATCCTTCCCTTGTTCCATCTGCTGGGTCCTCCGTAGAGGGCTGGGAGAGCAGCAGCAACAGTAGCAGTAGTGGGGCCTCTCTGTCTGGGAGAGCCCCACCACCTTCAGGCCCCAACATGAGGAATCTTGGCGTCTCACAATCTGGACCAGTGACCACATCAGGACTTGGTATGGGATCAGGGGTGATACAAGGACATAGCCAGCAAGGGAAGGCTACAGGCTGGAGTGGAGGAGGTGTGGGGGCTGGAGATGGCCAGGAGTCCAAGGGCTGGGGGAATGATGAATGGAGAGACAGTAACAGAGGAGGAAACGGAGGAGGATGGGGTGATCCTGGGCAACAGGGTGACCCAGTGAGTGGAGGCTGGGGAGGAAGTCAGGAGGAGAAAGGATCCGGAGGATGGAAAGAAATGGGAGGGAATAGAGGAGGAGGAGGAAGTGGGTGGGGATCAGGACAGAAGGCTGGGTCAGGGAGGGACTGGGGAGAGCAACAGTCCAAATCAAATAGTGGAGGAGGGGGATGGGATGATGAGAGGAATAACGGAGGAAACTCGGGTGGGGATTCAGGTGTGGGTAGTTGGGCGAGTTGGGATGATGGTGCTCCCCGGAGAACCTGGGGAGCAGGGGGCACAGGGGGAGGAGGGAGTGGAGGAGGGGGGGTGGGTGTTGTTGGGGGCATGGGGTCCAAACCCCATCAAAGTTGGAGTGGAGGAAACAAAATGCACCAGATGCCAAACAGCCAGTCGGGCTCCATCACAGGCCCACAGGCACAACTGCAACAGCAACAATCACAGCCCCGCAATCAGCATCCACAGCGACAGCAAACGTTGGACCAAGGGGCTATGCAAGGGGAAGGGGGGAGGAAACCTCTTTCTCAAGCCCAGAATCAGAACCAAAGCTCAGGCTGGACCTCAGGGCCCATCCCTGGTGGTTCCGGAGGAGGTGCTGGAGGAGGTGGAAGTGGATCTGAACCAAGCGGCTGGGAAGAACCGTCGCCGCAGTCTATAAGCCGGAAGAACGAGATAGACGATGGAACATCAGCATGGGGAGACCCAACCAATTACAGCTACAAGCCGGTCAACCTGTGGGATAAGAATAGCGCACAGCCGCATGGCCAGGCTCAGGCTCAGCAGCAACAACAGCAGCAGCAGCAGCAGCAGCAGGGACCTCCAGTACAGCAGCAGCCTAGCAGGCAGGCTGCAGGGCTTGCAGGTAACAGGGACTTCAACACTGGCCTTGGACCTGGAAAACCTTCAGCTATGGGTAAGACACCTAAAAATTGAACTTGGCAAATATAGGGATT
Organism: Lepomis gibbosus; assembly: GCA_029875015.1. Lineage (NCBI taxonomy): Eukaryota > Metazoa > Chordata > Actinopteri > Centrarchiformes > Centrarchidae > Lepomis > Lepomis gibbosus. Next base: position 4,048 of record JAPMOB010210596.1, on the reverse strand, counting down.
TTCAAGTTGTCATTAACAGGAAAATTGTAATTAGTGCGGTTTTATTAAATCCTTAGTAAAGATTGGAAAACCCGTTTCTTGAAATTTGCTCTTTTTTATCACTTTCTGAAAAACTTGAACATTAGGTTAACATCTGTATTTTTCAACCTGGACCCTATTTTCATTGGTACAACATTTAAAAAAAAAAAAAAACGAGTATTGAACGAGCAGCAGTGAAACAGGCCTGCATCACGAACTTGCAGGCAATCGCGCACTGTCAAAGTATGCCCACTGAAGTGCTTATTTTTGCAGCTGACAGGCTCAGATTGTTATTACAAGTGTCTGACATATTGATAATTGTGTACCACTAAAAGTAGTGGTTGACCAATGCAGGTTTTTCAATGGCCGATGCCAATATTTAGAGAGCCAATTGCCGATATAATGCCAATATTAAAACAAAGAAAAGTCATGTATAATTATTTTATCTTAATCTGAACTTTTATTAATTAATGAAATGTAAAAATACATTAGGTTCAGCTGTAGCTTCAGTGTTCTGCGAGGTAAAATTACTTTTGTCAAGGCAATCTTGTGGCTTTGAACAGAGTGATAAATAAAAACGATCTTCATGCAAATAAATCCCAAAGATTAAGTAAACAGTGCTTTAAATAGTTCACAGTAGCATTTACATAGGACTTTTTGAAATAAGGAAACAATCCCATTAGTCAGTGAAATGTCAGTTCACACATGCAGGCTGGCATTTAAAGCTGAATGTCCAAGAGCAGTTTTCTATTTTTGTTTCTGAATCAGCTTTGGCAGTTTGACAATTAAAGATGTTGAAACATTTTGACAAATGTTCCTGATTGAATGTCTTTGTTCGAAGTTAATGACTTGAAAATGCACTGCTACATTTGATCTGCTGCCTTTGCGGAAAAGGTTGATTCGCTGTTTATAGATTAGCATGGAGGTTAATCGTGTCTACGTGATCCTTCTGAGTCATGAGAGATGTAGTTGTTTTTCAGCCATCCACCTGCTCGCTATCTCTGCAGTTCATCTCCAAAACCGCATTAACAGTAGTCAGCCACAGTACTGCAGCTTCAGTGGGTGCTCAAACTGAGCACAGCTAAAGGTAAAAACACATTTTCTGTCAGTGAATATTCTGAGTAATACTGTGACTACAGAGAAGATGCTTTGATTTTGCATCAGTGTGCCAGACCACATCAAGCCAAAAACTCATCACAAAAGTACATATGAGGAAGAGAGTTGCCATAGCCATTTGTAAAGAACTTTTAAACCCCAGTGTCGTTGCTAATCTATGAAACGATGCACTATTCAGGTGACATCAAACTACATAAGCAAAACTTCCAGATTGCTCAGTCTAACACTGTGGTTCTTTTATTGAGAGAATTTGTTGCGTATTTACTCAAAGGGGTTTCTACCAGGTGTCTCCATCTTAACCTGTGTTATCCATGTGTGTCTGCAGGTCCGTCAGGTTGGGGTGATACTTCTCCAACTAGTCCTCCAGTAGACAAGGGCACGGCAGCTTGGGGAAAGCCCACTGAAACCCCAACTGGCTGGGGAGACCCTGACGATGCTGGAGGGAAGACAACGGGCTGGGGAAACCCTTCTCCCAACCCTGTCAAATCTGGTTAGAAAAACTAATAAAAAGTAAAGCATGTGTGGTGAAAACAGCTGAAAATGAGTTGTGATAGAATTCCATTTCTTATCTGTGGGATATCCATACAATCTGATGTTGAGGATTGTGTTAGTTCTGCCAGGTTAAGATACTTGATACGTTCCATTTGGGATATTGAAATGCTTAATAGTCCGCTAATATAATACATAAAAATATAGAAATTGATATCATTCCAGATGTTCATTAATTTTTCACAGTGTTATAGTGGAATTTAGTATGACTCTTTACTGCCGCAGGTTCAAAGTCTATGCAAGATGGCTGGTGCGACAAAGAGGGCTCTGTAGCTGCCTCACGTCACTCAAGCTGGGAGGATGAGGAAGAGGGAAGCGGCATGTGGAACAGCACCGGCTCCCAGGGAAGCAGCTCGTCTTGGGGACAGGGAAGCAACGGGGGCTGGGGACAGAGCCACGCTGGGAAGAAGCCCAGCAGCAAGGTGGGTTACTGGTGGAGAAACTGAATCTTGATAAAGCAAAAAAACAAAGGTATGACATCTGGGTCTTGTAACCCTCATGTGTCCTTTAATTCTATAAAGGATAGTACAGTTTTTTATGTAGTATAGTCTAAATTATGGATCTAATTAATGGCCCACTATTTGATCTCATCAGCATCTCTGAAATGAGCTAAGCTGAACTAAGTAAAAGTTGAAGGTACTCTCACTCTGTTCTCTTCTATTCTATGAACTCTGGGGAAGTACGAAACAAGTTTCTCACAGGTTTTGTATTGCAAGGTTATTGCATTAATCTAAATTATGATTTCTCTGTTGAAAGTCGTTGCCTCTGTATTTGTCTGTCAGGGTCCACTGAAGGCTGGCGGAGGAGACTCGTGGATGAGCCCCATTAACAGACAGTTCTCCAACATGGGGCTGCTGGTAAGGCAGACAATGTCAATTTCTCATCACCTAAGTGTTACTGTGGCGGGGCAATGTCAAAAATGTCCTCTTTTCCAGATGCATCATGGGGATTTGTTATTTCCTGCATGATTATAATGATGATGTTAATGATGATGGTCATGATAATGATGGTGGTCTTTTCTGCTGGACAGAATGATGATCCAAGTGGCCCAAACATTGACCTGGCCCCAGGGTCTCTCCAGGAAAAGAAGATGGATGCAGAGAAAAGGAGCATGGGGATGAACGATTACAATGGAGATATGAGAAAGGGAGTAAGAGGTGGAGGAGGAGGGGGGATGGCATATCGCCCACCTGGTTCCAAAGAGGCAGCACCTGGGGATGCTGGGTCCTACTATGACAAGGTAATATCTCACTGCCACCTTAGCAGTCTTTGTCTTTTATGTCTTTTTCATGTCTAGATAACATTTTGTCCTTTCTCACTGTTCTTTATTTCCACTTGTGATTCTACCCTTTCTTCCTGGTCTGCCCCATTTCTCCCTGTCTCAACCTTCCCTCAACCCTCCTTCACCACCACTCAAATCCATTGGTCACCATTGGCTGTCAATGTGACAGACCTTGCCTTTGACCAATCAGGATTGGTGCCTTGGGGAGGAGGTTTCTTGCTCTCTGTACTCACCACCCACTGTCTGCAAGCCCCATTCCCTCTTCAACCACACTATCCCCTTTAGACAAGTAAGATAACTGCTCCTCTTGATTCTGTCCCACCATCTTTACATAAGGTTTTTGTAGTTTTCTGTTTTCAATAGATAATCAGTTTTACCCCGAAATCTTTTCCTCCAATCTGTCATGCTGTGCTTAATCATTATGTGTTCATGTATATGTCTCTGCTGTTATGGGTCCTCTGAGGTTTCAATTTCCATCTTCGATCACAGGGCGGTCACAGTATCTTTGGCAGTGCTGGAGGGATGGCTCAGTCAAGACACCAGCCAAGTGTCCCGCCCATAAACCAGTCCCCAGGGATACGAGCGCAAGTGCCTCATCAGTTCCTGTCACCACCACAGGTGACTAATGCTTTTGATTTTATTCTGTATTCTTCCCAGCTGTCTACATATTTCACACTTAGCATAGACACAGGAAGTATGTGGGTTGACTGTCAGTGTAAAACAGTGTTGGTTTTAGGGTGAGTCATCTTCACTGTTTATTTTTGCTGCCAAGTAACCAAATTAAAAACAAAATTACTTTCTTTGAAATTTGTTTAACTTTCTAGCATGCTTGTTGTTTCTGTTTTGTGAGAAAATGCAGTGTAGACATCTGCTTTTGATGAGATTAGTATCTCTTTGCACTTCTCGTGGATTGATTTTAAGTTAATTGTGGGGTTGACGCAGTGTATCAGGTCAAGCATGGGGTCGACTGCTTACTTCAGACTTTTCTTTCTTCTGTTCTTTCTTTTTTTTTTTTTCAATTCTCAATCTTTATTAAATCCTTCAACAATTAAACATACAGTGAAACCAATGTTAACAATATCA